>CALSBZ010018081.1:57479-68674 GCA_943591055.1 Gobionotothen gibberifrons
TGTGTGTGTGTGTGTGTGTGTGTGTGTGTGTGTGTGTGTGTGTGTAGATAAGAGACAGAGAGTGGCTCTGGAGCTGCTGGAGTCCGAGAGAGTGTATGTGTCCCACCTGTCTCTGTTGTTGAAGGCCAACATCTCCTTCAATGGATCAGAAGCTCCCACCTCCAAAGACAAACGGTAAGCCTTTAAACACGAATGCTACTGAACCCAGTTTGAAAAAAAGCCTAAATATCTAAAAATAAATAATTGGAAATCAAAAACATACTTTATTGAACCGAACCAATAATGGATAAGGATGTAAATGGCCACTTTTTCTCAGTATATAACATTACATTACATTACTAGACGTTTTTTATCCAAAGCGACTTACAGTACATACTCAATACTGTGGACAATCCCCACAGGAGCAATTTTGGGGTGAAGTGTCTCACAACGACATGCTGACTGCAGTGGGGTTTAAACCTGTGACCCCCTGACCCCAACACCAAGGCTCTATCCACTGCGCCACACGCCTCCGTAACATCTTTCTGAACATTTAGAACGTCCACACACAACCTTTGGAAACCCAGATTGACCCAGACAACGCTGACCTTTAACATCCAGCCTTAAACTCAATAGAAATGACAGCCTGAAGTCATATATCTTTTCTCTAAAGAACACAAACATATCAACACCGAGATCTATTCCAGGAGTCGCTGCGGATCTAATTTTATAGTTTACAGTGAGGGCACAACAGGAAATAGACTAATTAAATAAAAGCAGGTTATAGCACCAGTGAGACAGAGAGGATACTATTTTAAAAAGACTACACCACGCAGCTCTCTAATGTAATCACTGCACAGCACACGTGTTCTCAATGAGTACCAATGAGAAGCTACATGCTAAACGGGGTCGAATGGTACTTGTAAATGATTGCATTTGTTTTAATCTGATATAGTCTGCTGCTGCCATATGTCTGTCACATAAGGTGGCCGAATAATTGTCAGAAAGTTAAAGTAAATGACATGACCGTACAACTTTGAAGGATGTTTACAATTGTTAACTGTATGCACAATGTTATTTAGATAGAAGATACAATATTGCTTTCTTTAATGAGGGTTTCTTTTCTCCAATTTTCCAGCTTTTTGGAATGTTTCCATGTTGGTTCCTTTTGTAAGCAACAAAGAAAGGATTCTCTATAATTCATGTCTTCCATGTCTTCTCTCCTTCTCGCTGTCTTTAGTCCGTTTCCCAGCACGTTGAGGTTTCTGATCCAGCAGCACCTTGAGCTTCTTCATACTCTGCAGGAACGTGTGCTAAAGTGCCAGTGGCAAGGCATCATGGGGGATGTGTTCATGAGACTCACCAGCAAAGAGGTAAACCACAAACTCAAGTATGTACACTTTGCATTTTACTGTATGGATTTCACTGTTGTGAGGTCAAAGTGTAAGTCCATAAAGCGCCTTGTGTGAGCTTTGGTTGATGCAACAGTGTCTGTTTACGGGCTGTAAGGGAAATGGTATGCTTACAGA
Source organism: Gobionotothen gibberifrons (assembly GCA_943591055.1). NCBI lineage: Eukaryota > Metazoa > Chordata > Actinopteri > Perciformes > Nototheniidae > Gobionotothen > Gobionotothen gibberifrons. The sequence goes on from CALSBZ010018081.1 coordinate 58,988, forward strand.
AGCATTTCCACCCTTTGTTCAAGATTCAAGGCTTTTATTGTCATTTGTACATAGCCACAGTGTAGATATATCATTGCAAATCTTAGGTCACAGGCTCCTCCAACAGTGCAACACAATGAAACAGATCAAATAGTTAAACAAGTGCAAGTAAATACAAATAACAGGATACATTTTACCTAAAAAACCTGACCTGTCTTGAATCAAAACCACCTATCAACTTGTAACCACCCTGCAACTGAATTTTTCATTCTTTTTGGTATTATTTTGACCACTGTAGACAAGTGGTATTATTCAATGCAACACAACCTTCCTTCTAAAACAACAGCCTCCACAATGAACATAGAGTTGAATCAGCACTTTGTTGTCTGACACAGTGTCAATAACAACTCAACATGAAAATCTCTAGACATTTTTATATCTGTGCATATTTTTAAAAACCATATAACACAAATAATGTCGACTTTGCTGGCTTGTAAATCAGAACTTGACATTCAGAAGCCACAGCGCCGTCCCAGGCTATTTACTGTGGACGGGTCAAAAGGTTTGGTCTTATGACCGGCTGTGTATAATGAATCTGAATAGTTTGGCAGCCATGACGGACTGGAAGAGAAATGTCAAATTCCAGCGAGGCCATGATGGGAGCAGGAGTACAGCTGTGGTTCAAAGACAACATGATTCTTATTATCACTGTACAATATAATTAATATCTAAAAAGGAGCCTGCTTCTTAGCTTAAGAACTTTACAAAATGTTTAATTATATTAGGAAGGTTCTAATGGCAAAAACCAAACCCAACTGCAAACCAAAAGCAGACACTGGAGCTAATGAGTCTATTCTATTAAGATCAATGTGTTGAGTCTGCGTGTTAGGGTTAGGGTTATCGTGTAAACACCGCCTTATGAATGAGAGGAAACGAGGTAATTGGTAGGAACACCTTTCTATTTAGAATAAATAAAGGCAGCCTGAGAGCTTTAGGAAGGAAATAGATTAAAAAACTATTTGGGAATCCTCCAATTAAAAGCTTTTACAGTTTTTTGTACCTTTATTGTTTCTAAAAGGACCTCAAACTGTTAATGTACATTATCAAGAATTACATTTTTGTATTTATTTGACATTTTTTATTTGAAAGGTATTTAGTTATAATGGTTTATTTTGTTCTGTTGTATGGACTTTAAAATTAAATGTATGCAAGAAATGTTGCTAAAACATATCTTATCTAGCCAATAAACAAATGGTTGTAATTTGAAATACATTAAAATGTATTAGTATCTCCCATTGACATTCAATATCTATTTTACAAGGGAGTCCTGGCAGTGAATTACATAAAACAATGACATTAGCTTTCAGTGAAAATACCTGCAATACGTCGTGATTAACGTGGACAACGGCTGGAAGCTAATGATGGAAAATGAGTGTGGATTGTGCACGAATACAAGCTACATTATTTCTCTCTGTCCCCTTACAGAGCGATTTCCTGGACTTCTACGTGTCCTACCTGAAGGAGCTCCCAGACTGCGTGACGGTCGTCAACATGCTCGCCTCCAGCTCCATGAAAACCTCTGCCTTCCTGGAGGTAACACAAAAACAAATCAGTATAGGAAGTACAGTAATGTGAAAGGACCAGGCAGGGCATGATACTCTAAAGCGTAAGAGAATGAATTCATGTGCAGAGAGCATAAGAAATGTATAAAACTCATCACATGACAGTATGGGAAGTTCAGAATTTGTTAAAGGGGACCTATCATGCAAAATGCACTTTTGTACGTCTTTTATACATGAATATGTGTCCCCGAGAAAAGGGGTGCTCCGCCTATATGGGCAACTCTCCACCTATCAGGGGAATGAGAGACCGCTCGAAAGTGCTGGAGACGCTGTAGTACATATGCCAGGCCTGTAAGTGGCGCTGTAGTCTGCCACAAAAGCAGATTCAGCCCTTACAAAAACAGGGCTGGAAAAGAGCAAATTGAGCGAAATGAGGCATGGCTAAAATGCATGATCTGTTTGGTATTTTGGAGAAAAAAACTTCACAGACATGTTTTCTATAGGTATGGCCCTACAACATATGTTTCAAATATAGCATGATAGGTCCACTTTAACTAAAACATCTAGTTGGCCGAACTCTGTTAGTGTGCAAGGGCCACAGAAACAGCTTAATTAAGTCTCTCTGGTCATACATGCTGCATTGGTTTTGTCTTTCTATCCTGATTGGTTGCACGGTGCGTTCAGAGTGAAATAATGGGGGATGAATCCAGGCCCTCGCTGCACACTCTGCTCCTCCAGCCGGTTCAGAGGATCCCTGAGTATCTGCTGCTGCTGCAGGTGAGATCAACACACTCAACACACTCATCTAACACAAAGCATATACAGTATGTAGTAGTAAGGCGATTTAAATAGGATACATTCATAAAGAATTACCATCTTCTCTCTGCAATATCAAACATTTTAATATAACTACATTACCATAACATTACAATAGCTCATTAATTAAGTGCAGGGTTACACATAGCCACCACATTTAGAGAGTACACATCTGAATTTTAAAAAGGAACAACCACAAACAATATAAATTAAGATAAAGAAACAAACATTAAATAGAGCGGCGACAGAACAAAATGTATAATATTTCATTTATGGTAATGAGTCTGAAGACAGCATCTGCGGAACATAAATTGAACGTGTGTGTGTGTGTGTGTGTGTGTGTGTGTGTGTGTGTGTGTGTGTGTGTGTGTGTGTGTGCAGGGGTTGTTGAGGCAGACCACAGCAGAGCACCCAGACTACTACCTGCTGCTGGTGTGCATCCAGCAGTTCAGGTCCTTCACGACCCAGTACCACCACCTGCTGCAGCACAACCAGGAGCTGCTGCTGCACAACCGCAAGGAGGTCAAGAGGTCAGGATAGCCGCTCTACAAAACAAACAACATTACACGCATGCTTCAGAAGTCAAACACAGCCTATTCTTAACTGTTAGTACCTTAAAAAGATGGTGTTCTGTGCTGCAGGTCTACCATGAAACATCTGTTAAAGACAGTGGAAAGTGGGATTCAAGCTAACAACATTGGCTCACCGTACCCTTGCAACAGTGCCATGTTGTGAGTATTTTTGTTATTATTTATTAGGTAGTGGGCTAACTACTCATTTGTTGCCAGGCAGGTAACATACAGTAGGTTTATCAGAGCTTTCTGCTGTCTGAAAACAGGGTTGATTAAGCTGTCTTTGGCTCTTTTCTGCTGTAACAATGTACATGTCCCCTCTGTGGGACTAACAAAGGTATTCTGATTCTGACGACTCCTCTTATATGAATCGTCTATCCCTCACAGAGAACACGCCAACCAGGTGAAGCGGAGCAAGCAGCGTCTCCTGGATCAGATCCAGTCTCATCGTTTCCAGGAATGGGAGCCGGATCGTGAAACTCATTGTTACGACACAGAGTGGCCCTCGCAGCTCACTTACTTCAACCCCGAGCTGGACTCACAGAACCACAAACCAACAGGTCTGTGGTCTCAGAAGCTCTTGAATATAATCTTTTTGTGGATTCTGATTGATTTGACTTGATACTTCTGGGCCCAAGAGTTCAAAACTTTTAATCTCCATCAGATCCGATCAGATTTTGAAATCCCATTTTTTGTGATCCAGGATCAGACAAGTCAGACACATTTTGTCCCTGGAGTTCAAATTCAGGATAGGATCAGCCTGATCCAGATTACGACTTTTCAAGATGACTAGATCCTGAATATCAGTGGTTTAATCCTACCGAGCGCCATCTAGTGGACATGAAAAATAATACAAGGAAGACAAGAGACCACATTGCAGAGACTTCTATTGTCCGCAATTACTTTTGAAAGGTGATGACAGATTTTTTTTTTGTTGAAGATATTTTTTCTTTAATCTAAATTACATTTGTGATTGACAATCGTTGTTGTGATACTTTTATGAGCATAAACATTTATGTCATCAACATTTGGTTGAAAACAAAATAGGCCACCACAAACGTGAGCAAAAATGGAAAAATAAAATTGATTTGCCATGAAGGCTAAAAATTGTGTATTATTTCAGTTAACAAACTTTGCCATCTTATTTATATTGAAACATATTTTAAAATAAATTGTACAGTACATTTTGCTCTGGTAATCCACTGGAAACCCACCCCTCTGGTGGGATCAGGATAATCCTGTTTTTTGGGATCAAACTGATCCCAATCCGGTGTTGTCGGTTTGAACTACCCGTTTTGAAGATTTGATCCAGATTAAAGCTTGGATTGGATTTCCTGATCTGATCGGATATGAAATTGATCCTAATCCTGTTTTTTGGTTTTGAACTCCCCAAAATCCAAATCTGATCGGATCTGATGGAGATTAAAAGTTTTGAACAGGATTGTTCGGAGCTTCGTTAGGTTGATCTTGGTATGATTGAAGTGTGTACAATTAAGTGCAAGACTGTCCAAAAGCGTGCCATGTGTACGATCAATTGGGTTTTGACCCTCTATATGAGGACGGGCTTGTCGCCCAGCCTTCAAATGTCGCCATTTGGGAGACATTCAAATACGTAAACCATCAGACATGTTCAGACAAAACCTAATATTAAGTACTTTGTTTGAACCCTTTTTGAACCCTACTTTGTTTTGAGTCAAAGGCACAGACCTTGATGTCTTGTGTCAACGAAACTGGGTACACGAAGCAATTTGGTACCCCTTTAATCTGCCCCATGTTATATCTGTGGGCTTTGTGGCTCTGTTTTCATAATGTCATAATGTCTCCTTGTGAATGCCATGAAGGATTCATCAGAAAGACATGCATCCCATGTCACTTAGATCCTATTTGGGCAATTGACCAATAAGTGAACTTGTCAACGATTGTTTGGCTTTCAGGTCTTGGCAGTATCCCTGAGAGTGAGGGGGGGTCCTGTCAGCACCGCCTCCCCTCCAGACCTGCAGACCTCCATCAGGCTGTACCAGGCTCCGCTCTGGCCGACGCCCTCGGGGAGTTCCTCCTGCCTCCAGACCCCCCGGGGATGGAGAGACTCTACGAGGAGGACAGACTTCACGATGTCTCCATGTTCGACCGCTGCTCCTCCGGCTCTTCGGATTCCTCCATCGACATCGCCTTCGTGAAGTGCCCCAAAGGCCCCTCAGCGTCACATCACGCAATGGCGGCAAACGTGTCCACAACTCGGGATGTCTTTGGAAACGGGGGGAGCCATGGGAACGGTTATAAGCTTCTGAGCCGAGGATGCGTTTCTCCAGATGAAGCTGTGATGATGCGTCGCAATATGCACCGCCCCCTGCAGGCCAGCCAGCGGAAGAGCAAGGTGAGATTAAAAAAGATTCAAAGGTTTTATTGTCATATGCACAAAGCTAGTGTAGAAATGGCAATGAACATCTTCTGACCTGAGCTCCTCTAACAATGTAACATATACAATAAAGTACAAAAATACAAAATAAAAAGTAGTGCAAAAAGTCTATATACATGTCAATAGAATATGGGATATGTACAAGAACAGAATATGAAATTAAATAATGTTAATTAAGACAAAATTAAATACGGTTTATTGAGGTGATAACTATTTATATAAATTAGTATATAGAGAGTTTGTCTTATGTACAATTGGACTAAAACCACCAGACTCAGAGACAGTTTGATACCAAAGACTAGAAGACTGTTTACTTACATGTTTATTATAGTACATAGGTCTGTATACAGTTGTCATATTTATATATTATTACTTTAAGAAGCATTTTATTCCACTGTACAGTATTTAATTTGACATTCTGTCATCTTTTCCTATTTTTAATAATTATAGTTTATTTCTGCATTTTACTGGCACCGATGTGTCCCTACTTTAATTTAACCCATTTATTTTGGAAATAAGTTAATCATAATAATAATTATATAGAAATGCTGTCTAATCTTTATTTCTATTTCTTTTTTAAATACTTGTTCACTGTTCGTGTTTGAATGTGTTTGCATATTTTAATTATGCTCCTCATTTGTTATTGTGATTTTTTGTCATACATGAAAGGTGCTATATAAATAAAGTTTATTATTATTATTATTATTATTATTATTATTATTATTATTATGAAATGAGTGAATCCTCTGCGGTGTAGTCCCTGAACGGCCTGCAGATGGACTCCACAGTGACTGGAGACTCAGACCACATCCAGAGGCTGGGGCTGGGCAGCCACGCTAAGCTGGAGCGTCAGGGCAGTAAAGGCAACAGAGGAGGTCCCGCCCCGTCCCGTAAGGTCCACATTCCCCCGGTGACCAGAGCGGACCCCGAGAAACAGAGCGAGGACCTTCATGGGCTGCTCAGCATGGTGGGGTTACAAAACAAATTCAACAACTCAGTATATCTTGAAAGGTTGTCTGTATGGTTAGGGTTAGCGTATTTATGTAGCATATTTCTATTCAAAGTGCTTTACATAAGCTGTGTAACTAACTCAATTATATGGAAATGGGAAAGTTTCAGGAAAAAATATTCTCTCTCTTTTTGTCCTGATCCATTTCTATAAAAACCTGTCTGGAAATGAGCTGACCCACTTTATGATGTCATACCGATTTTTTTGGCTTGTGTAACCATTAGCCAATCAGCCCCCCCTCCACACACACACCTTATCACCTGAATCTCCTCCTAGAGCACCATTGTGTTCTTTTTAACCAAATGTCTCTCAGAGGGGCGTGGGGAGGGGCTCCTTATTTTCATCTGAAGTAACAGACAGAGAATCAGCACTTTGGAAACAGGGCTGAAACAGAGGGGATTATGGGTAATGCTGCAATGATCTGTTTGGTATTGGAGCCAAACACTTCAGAGACATGTTCTGTATATATCTGAGACCTATAATATATTGATGAAAAACAGTATAATAGGGCACCTTTAAAGTGAGGGAAGATAGTTGAACATTAACATTGCAACATTAGTAGTGAGTAGTATAGTTTAATGTCTAAAGATGACTTGAGGAAATGTCTTTAGGAAAAGCAGCGGTACCCCAGAAAGGGTTTTAGCCTCGATCTAAAGGAAACATTCAGTTTAATATTAAGCACAGAAACATATGAATGGTATCAAATGTAATCAAATCAAATATGTAATATTGTTTCCATCTGCACCAGGACTCCGGTTTCCAATCATGGGGGGACGAGACAAAGTGGAGAGGGGGGGCAGAGGAGAACCATCACACCCCCTTCAGTGAGAGGAGCAGGAAGCAGGAGAAAGGAGGCTTCAGGAGCTCCTTCAAGAAGCTCTTCAAGAAGAAGTAAGAAGGATAGATAGATAGATAGGTAGGTAGGTAGGTAGATAGGTAGATGGATGGATGGATGGATGGATGGATGGATGGATGGATGGATGGATGGATGGATGGATGGATGGATAGGTAGATAGATAGATAGGTATGATAGGTAGATAGATAGGTATGATAGGTAGATAGATAGATAGATAGATAGATATACATGTGGAAATACAAACGTCACTGTTGCAAAAGCTCAGGACATGCACACTCTGCAAGGGAAGAATGAAAATGACCTCTGAATGTTTCTCTCTATCAGGAGCAGTGATGAGAAGAAGGATAAGAGCGGGGAGAAAACACAAGAAAACCAGAACGGTGAACATGAAGCTCCGGGGAAAAACCCCAAGCTGGTGCATCCGGAGATAAACCGAGGCACAGCTGTGTGAAGACTCTCTCACACGTGATCAAATATTAAGCTTGATTGTGTCTGAAGAGGTACAATATTAGGTTGTTTTACATTAACAACTGGTTTAAGCCATTTAGCTAAGCTACTTTCAATTTCATTATTTAAAATATAGATGTAACACCCCTACCCCTGGCCTTCAGAGAGAAAGCTAGACATTATTTAAAAAAAACAACTATTCAGCAGAGACGGTGGATTTTTAATCATCTTCTGTTTTATGTTGTCAATCGTGATAAAAGAGTACAGCAACACTTGCCCTCACCAAAAGGTTAGAGTGGCTTGATTATATTTGTTTTAAACATTTCATATTAAACTAATGACATGCATAATCACATGTGCATATTCTTCCCTCTCTCTCTCATCTTATTCCGTTTCTCTTCAGCCGTACTCGAGGGTAAAAAGCCACGAAATAAATACCTGTATAGAAAAATGTTCGCCTTAAAAAGGTCCCATGTCATGCTTTTCTGGTTATTACCTGTCCCCTTGTGTAAACGGTCTGCAGAGTCACAAACCCTCAAAGTACACCCTGTAGCGAGTAAAACTCTTAACACAGAAAATACCTGTCTATGCTGCCCCAGAACGCCTCGTTGGACATTTCTCTTTTTCCATTGTTTCCTTCTTGGGTATAGTGACGTAACGTAACGGCTAATTGACCAATCCGCGGAGCCGTTACGTTTGGACAAATCCGGACTTCCTCACACACACGCAGGAGCTCCAACAAGCCGTTTAGGACAGAGAGTGAATACACATACTATACAGAGATGCTGGATGAGAAACCAATGTGAGTTTGGAAAATTGCACAATGTAAATCTATTCTAGTAGACCTCAACAATGGAATTATGATCAGTAGAAATGGCCATGACATGGGACCTTTAAAAAAGCTGTAGTTACAAACGTGAGCACTAGAGAGCACAGTTTGACACGGTCCACCCCCACTCTGTAAATATCGCCGCTAAAAAATCCACTATCTAAAATGTTCTTTCCCCAAGGTGTTTCATTTGTACCCCAACTTTCAAATCTGTCCATTTTTTTTTTTTTTAAAGCTCACCAATAACTGGGGGTCTGCTCGCAGTGCTTTTCCTGAATCAAGCTACTTCACACACTGTTCTTCCTGTCAAACGTTCTACTTTTCTGCTTAATGTCTTTTATAATAAAAGCATTATATTGGAATATTCACAAATATGAAGCTGTGGTTATTCGATATATTTTGTGTCTTTTCTTTAAAAACATGTAATGCTTTTTTCTGTGACAATTATTTCTATGCATTTAAGAGAATGGTTTTGTTGAGATAAACGTGGCAATCAAGAGACATTAAGAAACTTAAATAAATGTCTTGAATCACTGGCACATTAATATAAATTCAATTGGCACTCACTTGTTATACATAGATTTAGCTAGTTCTATATATCTGGTATGAGTTGTTATAAAGTTCACTAAATTGATTGTCGGTGTGTTACCTGAACTTGTCACTTACAAAACATTAAATTATTTTTAACATCATATTTTTTGAACTCACATTCAGCAGGCTGCAGATTGTTCACCAAGTAGAGCCGTTTGGTTCTTGTTAGAAATGCAATCACCTGCAAGCAAGAACCTGTCAGCTCAAATAAAAATAAAAAGGGTTTACGTATAATAAAAGATGAGAACCACTTGTCCAGGTAAAACTACTTCAACAATCAACTAAATATATAAAAGGCGAAATTTGATCCAGTTGCATTCAAACCCCAAATTTGAATTATAAAGCCTCAACTAAGTGTCTATAAAAAATGCCTTACATGCAACTCTGCAGCAGGATAATATTACTTCAATCAGGAGAGACGGTTTTGATAAGAATACATATTTATTGCCAGGATACAAATGAATGTAATGGAGTTTTAGCGATTAGGCCCGTTGTGCGGGAGTATCATTCGGGGGTGGAGATCCGATCCGATGAAACCCCCCGGGGTCTAGAGACACTGGTGCTGGTGAATGGATAGTTGGGTTCGGTCTGAAGGGGAGGGGCTTAGCTT
>CALSBZ010018081.1:86657-105995 GCA_943591055.1 Gobionotothen gibberifrons
AGAAGAAGAAGAAGAAGAAGAAGAAGAAGAAGAAGAAGAAGAAGAAGTCAGAGGCGTCCTCAGGGACTTATTCCGGTGTGAACGCGATTTACTAGATAGTTCCAGGAAAAAATAAAAACTATTCCTGTGAAAAGAACTTGGTGTGAAAGCGCCTATTGTGTGTTGTTTCCTGAGTTCTGATCAGCCAGGACAATGTTGTTTCCCCCGAGGAAGGAAGGGCCAGTGGTAGCAGACGACTAGCGTTAATATGATTGGGTAAGACAACCAAGTAGACTTAACGAAAAATGACAAACACTTATATTGAGCAGGAGCTGATGGACAAAAGGAACTACAAACAAAAGATTGGAAAGCACTGGTATTAATGGAGTCATGGGACATATAAATTAGACTGCGAGGACTGACTAGCGGGAGACCACACAACCAATCGAGGGGGACGACAGGGTCTTTGGGAACTACCAATCTACCAAGTGGCTGCTCTTACTCTCTTCCTTTTCCTCCTCTTTTTCCTGCTCCTCTTTCACCTCCTTCAGCACCTCCCACGCCTCCTCCAGCTCCTCATCAGTGTGAGGCGTGTGGAGCCACTCCCAGAAATGCCTAAAGCTCCCATCATCCTCTGGGGCAGAGTTTTCGGCGTCCGAGTGCTTCGGGCTCTCGTTACCTAGGCTACTGCGGCGGTGGGGCGGCAGCTTCGGGGGCGGGGGTCTCGGGGGGACGTTGGAGGCGGGTTTAGCGGGACTCGCCGTGTCGGGGACCGGGCAGCGTTTGATGGTCCCTCCCCCTCCGCCGTCATCCTCGCTGTGTGATTGGCTATCGTCAAGTTTGTGTTGTAGCTGCTGGGGTTGTTGGGAGGAGCAGAGCGACTTGGGCTGAGGGGAATAACAGGTAGGGACAAAGAGTTATATTTCATAAATCGAAACAATACACCTCTCTTTTCAATGATAGTAAACATAATAGAGCGGTGCAGTGATGACGTATTTCTGTAGGCCGACCCGGAAGTAAACTGCGCATGGGTTCCCTCGACAAAAAAGCAAATGGGATTTCTCCATAGGATTTTGGAATATTGTAAAAAATAAGATCTGTGGAAAACGAACCTGTTTGATAAATGCACATTTTGTTCAGCCGGATAATCTCCACATGTCTACCCTACTTTTATAATTGTTTAGTCATAAATCTAAATTGATGGATTTATGATTAGAAAATTATAAAAGTAGGGTAGACATGTGGAGATTATCCGGCTGAACAAAACGTGCATTTATCAGATTTTCCACAGATCTCATTTTTATAATACACCTACAAAAATACGTCATCCCTGCACCACTCTATGCATGTGGCAAAATAGGACTAAACTTTTAAATACATTTTTCATACCTTGGGAGGAAGGGGAGGCGGGACCTTTGGCCTCATGATCGTGCTCGATTTACTGAAATGGTAGGAGACAATGTAAGATTCTGCTTAACAAAACATAAGAAGCAGCCATTTTCTTAATAACCAGAGTAAAATGGAAACAGTATAGTTTTCACCACAGAGGTCATGATTTCACTTGCCATTTTCGTTTTTACAAGATCACACGATTTAGAATGTAATATAATTGTTTCTTTGGTGGATCCCATACAGAAACAAAAAGTGTAGTTACGCTGTTAATAAAAAAAAAGAAAATCAAGAACATTTTTATGAATCCAGAACGAATTACATGTTGCATTTTGTGTTGTGATCAGGCGCTAAAGAAACCCTGAAATGACAAGTATAATCATATCCCAACTGTTGTTTGAAAGTGAGGCAAGATCACTACTTTTAAGGGTTAAAAATACTATAAAGTTAGACTAGCACGTTAGAGATCACGAGGAACAACTACAGGGGCAGCATGTGTAAAGTCTCTGAGAATAGCAGCGCTGATACTGAAAAAGTGATTAGATAATTAAAGCCAGTTTCCTAATTGACCTCATACCATTCATATACTTCAAATTCAACCAATCTCTAAAGTCAGGGTTCATACACTTTTTCACCAATGATTTTCAATGACTTCTCCATGACCTTTACCTAATTTTCCATGACCAAAATAATTACTCTCAGTGGTACCACTGAAAATGGTTTATTTTAACATGGAACAGGAAAATAAGGTCTGCATATGAAACATGTTGTGCCTATCTAAAACAAATCAAATAGTTGGCTTACTAGCTTCTACACGCTAAAGCAACTCAAATCAAAATACCTCGACAGTTAAATGTCATTTCACGTTTCATTACTATACGATACAGTATTTATTATCGATATAGTATTACTATTTCAGCGATTAGATAAAATATAAATTATATTTGATGCAACTTTAGTTACATTTCCATGAATTTTCCAAAACTTTGGGAAAAATATTGTTTTCCAGGGCCTGGAATTAGCATTTTGAATTTCCATGACTTTTCCAGGTTTTTAATGACCGTAAGAACCCTGAAAATAATGCTAACTTTTTGTTACCAAAGTAATAATTTTGACTGCAGAGAAGCACTATATTCGCAGAGACTTTATTCATTTGCCTTGTACACTGTCTTGATTTGTTAATGTCTGACAGAGAAATACCCAATATGAGCTCTCAAATTCTAAAAGACAAACACTAGGGGCCAATCACAGTGATGATAACACAGGAACACCAACAGCAATGAGTCACAGCGATCCAGTTGAATGGGGGTCATCAGATATACGGCTTAATACCCCCTTAATGTTAGCTTGATCAGTAACTGACAAAACAAAACAGTTATGATGCAATGCTCCAGCTATGGGTTTGTTAAGGGTAGAATGAGAACACTGTATTGGGAAATGTTGCATGGTGCTGGGGGGCAAATGGCACAGAACTGCTGTTAGGAAATCATGTATGGGTGCTAAGGAAAACATTAAATGGTGGGAGGAACGAGAGGAAGTCGGCAAAGAAGCATCCAAAAGAGAATAGAGTGGCGAAGTCCCTCCCCTTCCGGTGGAGCTCCATGGGACCATATTTCGTAAAAGATATGTATTGAAGTCAATGGAGAGAGAAAGATTATCTTTCCATCCCGTTTGAATTGTGCCACGAATTAGACATATGATGTTTGTCAATTTAAAATAATTTTGCGAGTCAACATTTTTTAAATGTGTCGTAAAACTGTGAAGTAACACTTTTTTTTGTGTGAACCGCTCAATGAACTACATCTCCCATCTCGCACCACACACCAAGACGGCCGTCACGTTGGCACATTTCACTTCTTTCTTTCAGAATGAGGTGAAAAGTATTAAAAGAGGTGAAAATCACTCCAAGTCTGGGCATGTTGAGAGCTGTACATACACACAAGGGGAGTTAGTCGGTTCGTAAGAGCCAGCATGCGGGACCGGGATTCTGGGATTTGTAGTCTTTCTAGTTGCGTATTTTTCATAGTCTTATATTTCAACAGTTTTACGACAAACTGTGACTTTTTTGACATGGAAATTATTATTTAAGATTGACAAACATCATATGTGTAATTCGTGGCACAATTCAAACGGGATCAAAAGATAATCTTTCTCTCCCCATTGACTTCAATACATCATTTTTCAGAAATAAGGTCCCATGGGGCAGAAGTAGATGGGCATGACTTCGCCACTCTATAGGCGTTGAGTTGTAACAATCTGACCCTACACTGACGAAGAAAATATACTGCTACAATTAGCTATAGCGATTTCTTCATTTATTTAAGAGCTACTAAGCAACTGTTTCCCTGTGTACAGCTTTTAGCTCACTGAAGTTACGCTCCGAAAAAGGTCCTCACAATATCAAAGTGTTTGACTTTTAACATTTAAATCTTCATGCTTAGCAGATTTTTCACATTTTGACTGAATTTGACTCCATCGTTTTATCAGTTTGAACTGTGAAGCGCCCTAACCAATCACTTAAAATGTTTCTTTCTATAAAGAACCACACAGACGTCAAGACGATCCCGTTTATAGCCAGGAACCATTACCTTGATTTCACTGTACACTACCATTGATCGCAGTCCATTAAGGAATTACAGTTCTTCTTTCTATGTATGCATGGTGTACCGTGTGTGCGCTGAGTGCTGAGGCCTTTCGGACTGCAGGGGAGACTGCAGCCCTCCACAGAGATTTGGCTTTTTACACAATGAGGGATGAGGCCGGACGCCAAACACACAGTTTAATAAAAGGCAGGAAGACAGCCTGAATTCCCACACACACATGCACAAACTCAGCAGGGAGGCACACAGATGGCGATGCAAGTGGAGAACAAAACAAAACAGCGAATAAGATGTCAAGGTCACGAGGATCTAAGCACCAAAAATACACCACGATTTTCATGTGTATCTGGTTTAGCACCTAGCTTTAATGTACTCTTTATTTCTGTGGTGTTTTGTACTACGGAGTATTAGGGCCACACTTAGAAGAAAAAAAACAGAGAGATTTCGAGAATAAAGTCGTAGTTTCATAAGTGACTTGAGAAGCGGACTTGGAGGAGATTATCTCCTTTCTGCAGGTGGCTGGTTCTGGCCGACTACATTACATTACATTGCATTTAGCTGACGCTTTTATTTTTAAGCGACTTAAAATAAGTGCATTCGACCAACAAGATACAAACTTGAAGAAAACAGAATCCTATAAGTCCATCATGTTTCAGTTTTCAGTCTGCGCCGGAAGATGTGTAAGCTTTCTGCTGTCCTGATTTCAATGGGGAGCTCATTCCGATTCCACTACAAGGCTATCGTTCGACTCCTTCTGGATCCAAAGCCTTGATTACAAGTCTCATCGTTTCGTGTGAAACAACAAATCCCCTTTGAACAGCTTGTAACCAACGATAGCCTTGTAGTCGGCCAGAACCAGCTATTTCCTCCAGCAGAAAGGAGACAATCTCCTCCAAGTCCGTTTGGTTCTTTCTTCGAAATATCATAGACATACCGTAAATTCCGGACTATTAAGCGCACCTGAATATAAGCCGCACCCACTGGTCGGTCACCAATTGTGGGTAGCGTGGCTGAGCCAGCACCAGCCAATCAAATCCCGTTTCTGAAAATCTGACAGCTCAAGTCCTAGCCAATCAAACCGCGTCTAAGCTGGGAGAGATATCCCGCCGTTCATTTCTATATTTTCAAAAACAGATGGAGGATAAACTAATTATCGCCGTAGCAAATCACCCGGTTTTGTATGACCAGTCCCTATTAACTTACCGGGATACAACCGGAGGAACCAGGCATGGGGGGAGGTGGCAGAGACAGTGGGTGAAACTGGTAGGCTTTCGCCTGTTTGGGGATTTTATATCCAGTAAATCCAAGCATAGCTTGCTAGCTATGTTAACACTACGTAAACGGGGCGGGACATTCATGTGATTGGTTGTTGGTTGCGGGGCTCGAATAAAATCCCCAAGCTTCAGACACGCCCAGCTCCAAGCTTTTTTTGAAGCTGTAGTGTAAGCCGCGATGTTCAAAGCGTGGGAAAAAAGTAGCGGCTTATAGTCCGGAAAGTACGGTAATTTCTTGCACAACCTGTTCAAAGTTCTAATACTTATGATAATCTGATGCTGATGTGCCAAAAGATCAAGTATTTCGTTATTTGAGAAACCTAAACTAAAGTACTGCTTCACAAGATGCTCCACATTCCTCAATGTATTGCAGGACGCTGCAGTTGTCTCCTTCTCAAGTCACTTATGAAACTACGACTTTAATCTCGTAACATTACGACTTTATTCTCGAAATCTCTCTGTTTTTTCTCTCTAAGTGTGGCCCTAATACTCCGTCGTAGTTTTGCAATACCTATGGCTAAAGTTATCCACTTTCCCTGTGCATCTATGGATTTTAAAATGTAACGTTCTGTATCAAGCCAGCAGGTGAGTTTAGGGGTTAGGGTTACTGTTAGTAAGCTATTAAACGTCACACAAGACCGCAGTAATGGCACAGGCTGTAAACACACACAAACACAGGTGGCATATGTGGCGAGATGGTGGGGTGTGCTGCATAGAAATGCGTTGATGAAACTGTGGGAAAGACAAGAAGCCTTCCTCCTCGTCTTCCTCCTCTTCCTCACCCTTTCCTCTTTGCAAAGACAGAGGAAAGGATGGGGGAAGAAAGAGGGTTGAAGAGATGAGGAGAGAGAGAGAGGCTTCTAGTGCTACGACTGGGGGGGGGGAAAACTTACTGAGTGTGAGTTTCATCATCATCTGCACCATCATCATCCTCATCATCATCATCCCCTAAGTGTGCCACATGGCCCCTGGGAGAGGAGGTGAAGATAGGAGGAGGGTGGGTAAGAGAGGAGAAGGGAGGAAGAGAACAGAAATAGAGGATAGAGGGAGAGATTAAGGGAGCAAGCAAAGGAGGTAGGGTGACAACAGGAGGAGGAGGAAGAAGAGGAGGATAGAGGAAGAAGGGAGAGGGGAGGGAGATCTGAGTGAAGCTTCATCCACAAACTACCTCTAACCCTCACAGATCTGAAAGGACTGAACAGATCCAACACAACTGGGTTTAAACCTTTCCAGTCTTCACAGATCTACACACGCCCTCCACACAATATTAGGGCTGTCCCGAATACCATTTTTCGGGCTCCGGATATTCGGTAGTAATCAGCAGCGAACCGCTTCAACACGTGTATTTCGGTGTATTCACGGCATTCATTTAGTTATTCTACAGTATTGTTGTTTTATAGTTATTTGTTAATGTAACCCAATTTGTGTTCTTTGAAATTGAAAAGGATATCGCATTGTGTTTGTTACTTTCGTTGCAGTTGTATATGTCTTAAGTGTAATTTGGCTTTTATTTTGAAGGAGAGTTAGCGCTGTTGACAGGAAGTTGTTGTTGCTATGGAAACAACATGACGGAGATTAAACGGAGAAAAGTAATATCTACATATAAAGACGGAGAAAGTAAACAATAACGTTTATGGTTAAGTGTTAGCACCCCCCGAAGAGACACAAGCTCTTACGTTGATATTGGAGATTTCAATCAATTCAATTTGAAAAAAAAACGGGGAAAAAACTAAATTGAAACCCGAATAGTACTCCAACGAACGAATATTCGGGTACAGCCCTACACAATACACGTATCCTCTCATCAGTCAATTCCTTTCAATGTAACCAATCAAATCTCAGATATTTCAATATGAAAGTGGCTTATTTTCAAGACATACTGATTTTCTGATTAGAAATAATATTTAACAATGTTTTAGTAAGACACCTACTTTTCACGATTGATTAAATTCATGAAGACTTCCTCATTCCGAGTCTATGCCTTATTCTGTATACTAATACTTTTCTTGTATAATATAATTTAAAACCTGCAACTATGAAAAAGCCACGGTCTGACACTTGCTTTTCCCCCTTGCAGTTTTTTCTGATTTCGACTACCAAACCAGGCACTTCTATACACTAGAACAGTGGTTCTCAACTGGTGGGTCGCGACCCAAAAGTGGGTCACGGACCCGTTTCGAGTGGGTCGCAGATGTGTGAGTGAAGAAAAAATAAAAATAAATAAAAATGTATTTTCTTTTTTTTTGGAAAAAGGTCAAACTTTTATTTTTTTAATTTTCTAACGCTTTGCATGCAGTAGGCGTTGGACTGGAATATTATTAAAATGTTGGGTAGTAATAGATTTATTTATTTTCTTCTCAGAGTGTACCAGAATGTGTAGTTTAAATGTTAGTATTTCTAAAAATCTCCTGGGCGGTTATCCCCCCAGACCCCCTTTCTGGGGTTGGGTTTTCAGCACGTCTGCCTTTTTATGTTATACAGTTCAGCTTTGATTCCATCATCTCATTAAACCTTATTGAAAAGCATACTTTTGTTCTGTGAAGGGATATAAGGGATATATGCACTGTACTTCACTTTATTTAATAATATATGCTGAAAAGCGTATATATTACAGCACAATTTGTTGTTGAATAGATTTAAGTGGTTAAAAATGTCGGGTCGCGATCGATTGACTAAGGAAAAAGTGGGTCCCGAGGCCTGACCAGTTGAGAACCACTGCACTAGAAGAAGCTTTAACTCTTAACTATATTCTACCTAATGATTATATAACCGAAAAGACTAAAACAACATAACAGTTATCTCCTCAACTAGTAATACTTCTACCGCTGTCCACTAAAGGAGAAATAAGGGACCAAACCCTTTTTATGTAGTTATAAAAAACAACTACATTTTAGGTGTCTTGCCAAACAGCCTTACAAAATATAATATAATAACAACATTGATTCAGCAGACCTTGCGTTTACACAATTTGCAGCACATTTGTCGTATCAGATCGATAACAGATAGCAAAGCACGGTAATTATCATCGTTTTTGAGAGATACACAGACTTGCCTAAAATTGCTAAAGTCACCCACTGGAGTTTTGGCTGGGAAACTGTGTAAACACTCACATTTGTGTGTGTGTGTAAGTGTGTCTTTGTGTGTGTGTCAGCCATGCTCTGCAGGAAGCTCCTATGAAGCACAGCCTCCTCCTGATGACATCAAAGCATGAAGCAAGCCGCAGAGGGAAAATAAAAACCCAGAAGAATCCAAAATGCTGAGAGCAGTGACAGCTTGAAGTCATTACAAGGTTAGTTGCGTGTGATTGGCCCGATTAGTCCTGACGTTAACAACGATTGGCCGATGGGTGGGCGTGGTTAGAGCACCGGCGAATCAAGAGGCCCCGAGTGAATCAGGATATAAAGAGAGGTCTGACTCACCTCTGATGAAGCTCCTCCTCCACAGATTTAAGAAGACTCCTGTTGGTGGGACAAGTGGAGAGAAAAGCATGAGTGATAATATATATAAATGACAGAAAGTTAAGTGCTTGCTAAATAGTTTCCCTGATCTGAATAAAGTTGAGCATTTTGCTTACGAAGCACCCTTGAAAGCAGAAAGCTAAAAACAGCACTTGAACATCCCTCGAGCTGCAATTATAAATAAATCATCAAACCTACAGCCCACAGAAATCTCATATTCTGTCTCTCCCTGTTAGTCCACAACCTCCCCCAAGGTTATGGACTAACGGGGAGAGACAGAGATCACGGTAGAGGAGAAAAGAGAAAGAAATATACATGCATACGTGCACAGACATTTGGAGGGGCTATTGCTCTAAACTGTTTTTATTGTAAAGCATTTTTATTGTATGTACAGCACTTTGGGCTCGACCAAAAATCGTTTTAAAATGTGCTCTATAAATAAAAATTGATTTGATTTGATTTGAAACTGGAAAAAGGGACTCCCTCCGATAAAAAACACAAGATCTTTTGAAAATTGTAACTTGTTTTTAATGTAAAAGAAACCAAACGATTATTGCATCAACTAAATTGAACAGTAATTCACATCTCATGACAAAATAAGCTAAGGCGACTACTTGCATTCGGTGACTTGATTTTAAAAATGAAAACCAGGGACATTTTTTGTTTTGCGGTCCATATCTTTTTTTTTTCTTTTTTTTTTTGTCAATGTATTGAACATGTCAGAAACTACAACAAAAAAAACTAATAAAACATACAACAATAATATATATATATTTTCTCCCTTTTCCCGCTCTTTTTCTCACTCAAATTAATAATTATAACAAAGTACAAAGAAAAGAATAATTAAAAAAAAAGAAAACAATAATAATAATTCTCAAATAGTCTCGGTCATGTTCAACAGGGGCAAGAAGAAGTTTTAAAAAAACATTCTGGTCCTACCCCCTCTAACATATATTTTTCTTATAAATAAAATATTAGGTCATCGTCATCAGCGACATGTTTGTCTTGTTAATTTGTTTGTTTTTTGTACAAAACAATCAGAAAGAAATTACTTTTACAATTACAAGAAATAACAACAAATGGGATTTTACAGGTCCTGGTCATAACCATTAATGATTTGGCTCCTAAATAATACTTTCAGTTTAGATAGATATCTCATTAAAATATCTAATGTTAGTAACTATTAAAGACACAATGGGGACAATTCTGTTCTAATGTAGTTTGACCTTTGTAACGGCTGTGCAGTCCAGACATACTGATAAAATAGAGCCTCTAACTAATTACCTTAAATAAACTCACTAATTAATGAAACCCGTTCAATACGCATTATTCTTATCATTCTTTATGAGCGCAGCCAGTGACGGTAAGGTATCTAATTACTTATTTATTTAGTATTCCATAACTTAATAACAGAGATGATCAAACTAAAGTGGTAGAGACATGGCAGAAATCCTACAATGAAGCGGGACATTAGCCGCGTTCACACCGAGTACTTTTCACCCGTACTTTTCGCGTTTAGTTCCGTTAGTACCCCTGATGTTGCGTTCACACCAAAAAAATAACTAAGTGCCGGGAACTTTTCACCCCATTTTTAGCGGCACTTTCCTGTGGAAAAAAAGTACCCCAGTTCTGATTGGCTGGGCGATTGCAAACCACGCCCCGTAAAAGTCTGAAATGTTTTGTAGAGCCGCCATTGTATTATCCTCGCGTTAGCATTATTAGCATTAGCATTAGCCCCGCGCAGAAACGCAGAGAGACTAACTTATGGCAACACAAAATAAAACATGGGAGCGGTGGAGATGAGGAGGTGTCGGCGTTCTGGCCGTTTACTCGGAAGGCTTCAGTAGAATCTGCTGGGAGTCCCAGCAGATTCTACTGAAGCCAGTCCCCAACTCCGGGGACTTCCGGCCGGGGATTTTCGGCGGCAGTATATGCCGTGAAGTTGTTTGCGGCCTGCCAGTAAACCCAAAGCAGCAGAAGAAGAAGAAGAAGTGACTTATTTCCAGTGTGAACGCTATCTGTATTTAGTGCCCTGGGGTATTAAGTGCCGGGTACTAAGTACAGCAAAGTACTCGGTGAGAACGCGGCTATTGAACTGTTCACCCGTGAGAGGGCGATCAAGAAAAGAGAGAGAGCGCCCTGTTGAGGGAGTTTACAGATGAAAAGACACAGAAAGACAGAAGCACAAAAACGTAGGCTATATTTAGGTGTTTTTTTGTAAATAACCGCCGGTATCAAGAGGAAGTAAAGTCCCCTGGTTTGTCCCTTATACCCTAACTGCCATGAGACAACTCAAAATGAAGTTTCCAAAATCCGACACCGAGGTGGTCTTAACGCACCGGCAGATGACAGCGCTGACAAAGTGTGTTTCCCGCAGCGAGACGCTACAATACTAATTGTGGGCTTATCATGTTGTTTCGGCCACAACAGAAAAAAGAAAAACAAACTCTCACTCTCTCCAGAGGGGCAGGTCAGCCAAAAAGGCCAAACGGGCCGTTGCCCGGGCAACATTAGCCCGTACCTGTGCACGTCCCTGATACAAAAGACAGTCAGTGAACACAACACTTACTTGTTTCCTCCCAGAAGACTTGGTGAATCGTGTCCGTACTCCAACTGCAAGTCCTTAAAGAAAAACAAATTACATTACAACTGTGGAATAATAAGTCATACGTAGCTCATTGAAGCATCTACTGTTTTTAATTTCTCCAGGGACATAAACAGGGCTTAAGATGTTGGCCACCATAACAATGAAAATAAAATAGTGACTCTACTGAAACATTGTTCAATAGTTGAATTACTGGGGTGGATGATAGGAATAATAATATCTCCAGTAAAACAGCAAGTTCTCCCTGGAAGTAATGTTTTACATCTAGTACATGAAGACACAATGTGAATCAGCATTGGAGTCATGACAACATTTGTAAAGATATTGACACAACATGACAAGCATGCAGAGGGAAACACATACTGCAAACTCACAGACAGACAAACACACACACACACACACGCAAGAAAAGGGCCTCGTGGCTCCGCTCAACTACAAGACGCAAGAGGTTAGTCAACATGTAAGCAGACATGTAGGAAAAGAGACACCTTCTGCAGAGAGAAATATAAAGAAATGTCAGGTAGAAGAAAGGAACAGTTGAACAGTTGAGTGGGAGTGTTTCTAATTAATTTGAAATACAAATGATTAACCTTTTTTTAAGTAGGAATGCCTGTGTGTGTGTGTGTGTGTGTGTGTGTGTGTGTGTGTGTGTGTGTGTGTGTGTGTATGTGTGTGTATGTGCATGTGTGTGTGTGCGTGTGTGTATGTGCGTGTGTGTGTGTGTATGTGTGTATGTGTATGTGTGTGTGTGTGTGTGTGTGTGTGTATGTATATGTGTATGTGTGTGTGTGTATGTGTGTGTGTGTATGTATGTGTGTGTATGTGTGCGATTTTTTTTCATTTAGAATTTGGTCTGATGATTGAAATATTTGTCTAAGTATGTGAATTTTATATATGTAAAGAAAACTAAAAGAACAACAACAACAACAATAACAACAACAGCACCACTACGGACTCTCATCACCATGACAACTACAACACCAGTTAGTGCGGCAACAGCCAAGGCTGGCAGAAAGAAGAATAAAAATGAACAGTGACAGACGGACGGACCAGAATAGATGGAAGAAAATGTTGCAGCCAAAAAATAAATCAGCAATCTAGAAGATAAATTAAATAAATAAATTCATAAGAGACAGCTTAAAAAGCGAGAGGGAAGGATTAAAAAAAAAGAGAGGAAGTAAAAGAATAAAGAACTAATGTAGGAGCAGAGAGAGAGGCCGAAGGAGAGAGGGACGGATAGAAAGAGTACTACCAGATTAGATCTCGCGGTATAGTAGAGCTCCTCAACACAGTCCAGATAGGGCTCAGATTCACACTGGTCAGCAAAGACAGAGCGAGAGAGACCTCAGTTAATACATTAACCTGGACTGATGGAGGCAAGGGCCGACGAGACACAGATACACGAGAGACGATGGTGGATGAGAAATGGATTAGGGCCAAAATGGGCTTTTGAAGTCCGTGGATCAGCGAGAGAGAGGAGGAGGAGGAGGAGGAAGAGGAGGAGGAGGAGGAAGATACTGGATTATTAATCTGACAGGAAGAGGGGTATAGGTCAAGGGAGGAAGGGAACTGGTGTAGAAGCACAACTGGGGAGGAGAGGCATTTTTAAATGTGATTAATATATAATTGGTGCTACTTGTAGGGCTGCTCAATTAATCGTATTTTAATCGCGATTACGATTATGGCTTGCAACGATTATTTATTTTCAGTTGAATTATACTTAAAGTTCAGGGTAATCAACTGTTAAAAACATACTGTTCACATTTTCTTTCTCCAATAAATGGATGTTTTCAAAGTCAATGCATTTAATAATCGCAATTACAATTATTGAATCGAGCAGCCCTAGCTACTTGGTGCTTATATAAGACAATTAAAAACATCCGTCTTATTCCAGTAGTATTTTAATTAAAACATGATGCTATCTTAATACTGGTTCCTGAGTGTTGTTGTGGGAATGTTTGTTTTTGGTTAGTAGTGCCAAGCTGAAGGCAAGTTAGATTCAAGACTGGTCAATGCCTCTTTAATCAAATGAATTCCATTTAAAACCAATTTGCTGCACATTTCCTCTGAGACTGATTTTAACGAGAGAGGTTAATAATAATAATAAATATGTTAACAAAGATTGTATATTGCAATTTGGGGGGAAACGCCGATCATAACATCCAAGGTCCTTTTTATAAGAGTTTAAAAGACTTTTGAAAGATTAATTTAAGTAATTTTAATACTAATTTTGCAGATTTAAATAGTAACATGTATTGATGAATGAATACAATTCCTAAGTATCCGCAGAAACCCTGATTTCACAGAAAAACATGCCGAAAATAACTCCAGCCATCGACTCCTTTGAGCATCAAAATGCTGCCAGTATTTACATCATCAATAATATATAACAATATTAATGTGCTAATGATTTATTGATTCTAAAATGCTATATATAGCACTGTCATCCTGAATAGACAGATCTTGTGGAGGATGAGCCGTGATATGTTACTTTGAAGCCAAGGGGAAGGACTGAGGGCCAATGGATGAACGTGGATTAACGTTAGGGCTGCTCAATTCATCATATTTTAATCGCAATTAGGATTATGGCTTGCAACGATTACGTAATCAAAATAAAACGATTATTTTTTTCAGTTGAATTATACTTAAAGTTCAGGGTAATCAACTGTTAAAAATATACTGTTCAAATGGGGGTTTTTTTCAATAAATTTATGTTTTCAAAGTACATTTTAATAATCGTGATATCAATTATTGACCCAAATTACGATTGTTGCCATAATCGAGCAGCCCTAACTAACGTTACAAAGAACTACACTGGGGACTATGTCTCATAACATGAATCGATGGATAGATCCAGGATTAGGTATTTCTCAAAAGACTTGAAAAAGGTAGAGGAAAGTGGAGTTTGTGGAAAAAGTGCAAGTGCAAAGGACGGACAGAAGAAGTGAGAGGGAGTGAGGGAGCGGAGGACTTTAACATAACGTGACTGTGAACCCTTCACCACAAGCAAACACTCAGTAGCTCTAAAAGTGATGGGCAAAAACAGAAACAGCTTGAGTTACTCGAAAATAAACTTAACAATGAACTATAGCTCAAACAGTATACATTTTACAACCAACACTTTATAATGTAACACATTGTTTTAAGCCATAATATACATTTTCACTCTAACAAACAGAAAGGATACATCTCTGCCTGCCTATGCTTGTGAATAAGGAGACTCCAGAGCAAGATGGCTAATATGAGCAGTGCTTCTTCACAATCCTTGTTGTTTCCATGTCTAAGACTGCCTGGCTGTCACCACTGGGCTGGAGATGTTCATGGTGGCGGCAGATGTTTTTCCAGCCACGTCAGCCAGCACTAACAGGTGGATCCGGAGGCTCTTCAGTCCACGTGGGACACATTATCCCTGATGCTCTGGGATATGCAAGAGTCTCCTCTGATTTGGACGTCCACGGGAAAGCATTCTCATCGGAGGCCTGTAACGCCTCAATTGGAGTTTTTCAAACTATAGGACCACTGCTTCTAAGTTTTTATTGTATCTAAGTGGCTCGCCTGAACCCTAAAATTGCTCATCGCTATCAAACTGATTTCATTCTCACCTACAATAAGATTTTTTGGAACATCCCTACCTAAAATCATGTGTGTGACTACCAGAGGGAACTATGTGGATGCCGGGCTTCATGTTTAGTTTGACACAGATTTACAACAACATAGGGTGCTTCCTGTGAGTAGGTGAGGGTCAGCCATGCTGGTACTGGTGTTGACAACCACACGGACATACGCTCACTCTCCCACTCCCACACACACACTTACACACATATGCCACAGGTAAAAACTCACCGGTTCATGATGAGGTTCGGTCTCCTTTCTCAGGGGAGGATCAAACTTAACTTGGCCAACTGACAACGAAAAAGTAAGAGAGACAGAGTATGGGGAAGAAACAGAGGGGAACATCATGAGATTCTCTGTTTATGAAGAGAGTCAGAAGGTTCAGGTTCAGACTCAAAATGCATTTGTTGTTGTTGTGAACTTGTGTGTGAACTCACAGTTTATCTCTGACAGCGTCTTTCCCTCCCTGGTGCTCCTGCTGATGGAGCGAATGCGATGAGGAACAGAGACCGGGGACTATCAGGAAAGAGAAACACACACACACACACAGTAAATAGCTGTTCAAAGGATATACACAGTGTAGTAGTTCAAACGGCACTTGAGAAGATTACAATAGGCTTTTAAAAATAACAATAATCCTTCTGCTATTTCCTGTGGGTGGGATTTGATGACACAGCAAAAATAAAAAGCCAGCCGCACACTGCAACCAGACAACCAAAACATAGCAACGCAACCAACGGAAAACACAAACCTTCCCTGGCAACAACATTTCCTTTAGAAAGTATTCTCACGAGTCCCTGTATGAAACGCTTTATTCTTATTATGCTCGAGGACATTCTGAGTGCGACTGCAATGCAGCACATTGACTCATGTTTTACTGTTGCAGACCCATGTGGGAAACAGCTGACAACAGACTTGGCATCACACAATATGCACTGACAACAGGGTAACTGTATCTCAAGTGTATTTCAAACTTTACTGGCTCCACTTTCAGTATTTCATCTTAAGATTTATACTCGTCTTGTAGAACACAGAAAAACACAGCAAGCTCAAACCATGCCTGTAAAGCACCGGGAAAAGACAAACCAAGGCAAAAATGCATCTGTCAAAGCCAACATTGTAGCACAGGTCCATTTAAAACCAGCTCTTATCGGCGTAACCAAGTTCAACTTCATAACACACAACTCATGGTTAGTAGTACCTGTAATGGTAAAGATTGATGAAGATGGCTACCATACCGGACATATTTGAGTACTCTTCGACGTTTTCAAAATGATATTGTATCTTAAAGTATAATAAATAATATATTTTGATTTATACAGAGCTGCATACATATTCCGTAAAGTCTATTTAAAGATGATTTGAGTTACAGATGGGTAACCTTCACCGTATTACTGATGTTCAAATATGTTTCAAAAGTCATGAGAGAAACCCTACCCCTCTAGAAGTGGGAACATGCCAACACTATTTGTTTGCACCTTGGTTTGAATGCAATATGCTGAAGAGAGAGAAGTGGTCACACTATGGTAGCCATCTTCAATAATCTAGCCATTTCTTTAAACCACAGAAAAAGAATGAAAGGAAGTGATGATAAGTGATCTAATGGAGTTTGGACAAGACGGCAATAATGGTGTCATGGAAGTGAGCATAGTTTGTTTGTTGTCAACACTAAGTAAGTAAGATGAGTACGATAAGGAGATTGAAACCACTGTACTTAAAGGTGGGGTAGGTACGTTTGAGAAACCGGCTCGAGAAACACTTTTTGTTATATTCCATGGAATGCTCTTAACATCCCGATAGCAATGAATATCTTAAGTGCTTTGACAAAAAATGTCACCTGTGGAAGCCTTGGCGCTGTAAAAAGCACGACCAATCATCTGAAATAACTAAAATAACTGGATGGCCTACCTGCCTGTCAGCCTTCCATCCGTGCACAAACTCATCTCGTGCCCTCATTGGTCATGTGTGCGTTCGTGTGTGTTGGAGGAGGGGCTCTGTAAGGAAGTGGCAGATTTGTTCCGGCTGTGTATTTTCAAATTCTAGCACACTCGAGCTGGTTTCTCCAAAATGACCTACCCCACCTTTAAGTGAATGAACAATGTTGACTTTTTTAATCATTTGTTCTCTATAGATAATAAGATTTTAGTCATTTAGTCTAGCCAAAACCTTATTTATTTCTCCTAAGGTTAATTTTGTTGTCATTGCTACTTCTACATCCATACTTAAATCAATGGCCATGTGTTTATCACAAGGCCAAAAGTACATCTATGTGGCTCTCTATGAAATGCCGTTTAAAAATGGACTGTAATAATAATATGTTTAAATCAAAGATAATATATTTTAATCAACAACGTCTGAAGAAAAAGAAAATCCTGAACAAAAGTGCTCTATGGCATGTTGAGCCAATCACGTCACTGGTATTCCATCAGCCTTCAGATAAATGACATGCCAATGCCAGTTTCCATGACAGCACCAGCAGACACTGCACTGAATGGAAATCTACTTTCTATTCATTCAGTCCTGTGGTCCTCCTCCTCCTCCGACTCCTCGAGACAAACACATCTGACAGTATCGCTTGTGTTAGAATGACATCACTGCAGACACCGCAGGCCAAACTGGTACCTTCCTGCGCGCCGCAAAGCGAGGTGCACGTCGAGCACCGGGGCTTATGGGTAGGAAATGACCCCTGTACTTAAACTGAAGAGGAGGTAGAAGATGGGGGGATGGAGACAAGAAGAGAGGAGAAAGAAAGGAAGGGAGAAAGAAGGAGGAGGAGAGAAAGGTAGAGAGAGAAAGGAGAAGTGCTACAAGGAGGAAGAGAGGAGGAAAGAGGAAGTAGGAGAGCAGAAGAGTGCAAAGAAGGAAAGGAAAGAGGGGGTAAGGGGTAGGGGGAGGACAAAGAGCAGAAAGATGAGTCACATGTGCCGGGGAAAAGGGAGACTGAGGTTGTGGAGGGGGAATAAATGGTGGTGGATGAAGAAGGAATTTAATGAACAATAAATAAATAAAAAAATAAGCGAGATCCAGTCACTGTTCAGTTGACCTGCCTGCAACTCGAGAAGGTCAAAGGTTACCTCTGGTTCAGGGTCATCGTCGTCAAAGTCGTTGAAGGTGCTGTGGTCGGGGTTGTTGGATTTGTCCAGCAGCTCTATGGCCAGCGTCCTGCTGAGAGGCTGGGACACAAAGGGGTGCTGGAGGACAAAGGAGAGGGAGAGACGTGTTCAAAGTGTCCTGGTGTGAGACGCTGTGACAGATGTTTGGTGTGTCAAAACTATCATACAGTAGATTAACATTCAGTCTATTGTCATTTAATAGATAATTAATAGCTGTGGCAATAGTGAGAATGAATTTAGCAGCCGACACCTCCTGTTCAAATATTATCACAAGCCGATTGTTTGCCTGACTTTTGTTTACATTTGAGTTGACCCATTTTATATATCGCACAACAATTATTTTACAAACTGAAGCATTCACTATCTGATCTGGGAATGTGGTTCGCCTGGATTTCACATATAATGTACCTTTGAAAGTTGACATACTTATAAAAGCATAAATGGGGCGAAGCCGGCGAGCTAGTTCAGGCAGTCGACTCGAGCACCAATCATACATTAACACGTGGCGCGCCTCGTCCCTCTTACAACCAACCAATCACATTCTCCTAAACATGCCGCTCTATTTAATCTGCCAGGTCTTCCTGCCTCTGCCTCGCTCATGCTGCTGCTGCCACTGCTGTGTTCACGTTGCTAATGCTGCGTTCATGTTCCTGCTGCTGTGTCTCACGTTGCTGCTGCTAGCCTGCCCGAGCTTCCACCTGTAGGCTCGGGGGATAGTTATCTAATCATCACTCAATGTTCTATGTACATGTTCTATGTGTTTGTCAGCAGCTTTCAAATCAAAACTGCTCCACCTGTTAAAAATCTGCTCAAAGATTGTTGGTCAGAGACTCTATGACTCAGCATAACAACCTAGTGAGGATGTCCAACAACATCATCTCTGACCCAAACCATGTTCTGAGCAGTGAATATGAACTGCTACCATCTAATCGGAGATACAGGGTCCCACGATTCAATAAAGTCAGACTGAAGCACTCCTTTGTGCATCAGTCAATCCTCATAGTCAGGGGAGCACATAACTGGTACGCAGGTACGCATGCGCGGAAACAATCTGAAATGCGTACCCTCACTTGTGTCACAAAGCGCATTTGCGTACCGACGTACTTGTGAAGCTTTTCCAGAAGGCGGTTAGATCACCGGACAGCCGAGTCGGTCTCCGTGTGCACAGACAGAGCTGCTGTTAACGTCGGTCTGTACAACGGAATTGTGCCCAAACTACGCCAACCGGCTGCGGAGGGAGACTCCCCCCCCCCTGCACTGGAGAACTGCGCTAAAACAGCTGATCACAACGTTCACGGTCTGTGGTCA
>CALSBZ010018081.1:112037-129789 GCA_943591055.1 Gobionotothen gibberifrons
GTGTGTGTGTGTGTGTGTGTGTGTGTGTGTGTGTGTGTGTGTGTGTGAATGATGAGTGGCAGTGTAACAGGATGGCAAGCAGCAGAGAGGGTTTTAACACAATTTCCTACAATTAAAGACCTTAATTATTTAGCAACAGTGTGATGGAAACATTTTCGTAGGAATGGAAAATGGAAACCAAAGCAGCAGCGGAGTGAATAATAGGTCTGATGAATGAAACAGAACTTAAGGAAAAAGATGGTGAGAGAACTGCAGAGAGGAATTAAAGAAGATTTGAGGAAGACTAGCAAAAGGGTTAGAGAAGATGGCAGCCAAAAGGGAGATAAAGGAATCTGAAGAAAGATGAGATAACTCACCCGGTTCCAGTTTGATGACTTTGATGGCGGCCAGCTCTCCTGTGTTTACATTTCGAGCCTAAAGGACGGAAAGAGAGAAAGTGAGTCACTGACATACTGAAACCAGCCCTTTATATGACTTTCGGGGAAATCAGGAAATCAGGCAACACGTTGATCCTGGCTACATTTTTGCATTTTAGCAATTTAAACCCATTTGGTTACAATGGAGACATGCCCATGGGAAACACAGCAGGCACTTTGAAACTGTGTAAAGCCCGCGTCACACGAATTTGACACCAGATGGACACACGAATATGGAATTTCGCACGAAGATTGCCCCGAACTTGGTCAACAGCCAAGCAACAGCCGAAGTGTTAGAAATTAAAATCAATATTTAATGATAAAACATGATTAAACATACAGTAATTTTATAACTGTTTTATTGTGAAAATACTTCCGGTTAGTTTCCGCCTGTGGTTCAAGTTTATTTTGAAAAGCTATTCCGGGAAGGGATCTCCGAAATACCAACAGTAGCTTGACTAGCACGAAGATGGCCCCGAACTTGGTCAACAGCCAAAGCAAGTACGATGCCTACAGAAGGCCATGCGATGGCACCCGAAACCAAACACGAAGACAACATTTACATTACATTTAAGACATACAACTGCAACGAAGAATCATATCACATTGGATATTTAGCTGTAACGGCCCGTCCACACAGCGGCTTTGGAAAAAGCTTGCCGGTGGGCGTGTCTGAAGCTCGACCAACAACCAATCACATGAATCTCCCGCCCCTGACACACAAGCAGCTGTTTGATTGGCTAGAGCTTGTACTGGCATATGATTTGATTGGCTGACGCTTCCACCGAAAGCTTCAGAAGCTTCAAAAGTTGAACATTGCTCAACTTTTGAATCCTGAAAATCCTGGAAATCTTCGCTTTGCTTCCCCACAATGCAGTTCGGCGAAAAGTGAGGCAAAGTGACGTCACCCCATTCAAAGTCAATGAGCAGAAGCGTTGGAAGATTTTTTTAACGCTGCTGTGTGGACGGGCCGTTAGAGGTGACAGGAGAGGAAGAGGACACAGGAGGAAGAGCGTACCATTCTACCAGCCCAGACAGCCCCGGCAGATGCTCATACCACAACTATTGACACGGTGTACTTAAACCTTGGTATGTAAAGCAATAAAACATCATTCTAACTGCAGCAAAAGACCGGAAATTCATCTGTTTGTGTCTGCGTCAGGATCACTCTAAACCCTCCTGTGAAGTAATGACAAAAGGATATATATATTAAAATGTCCATACCAGTAACAAAAACAATGTAATATCCTTTTCAGTTTCACAGAACACAAATTGGGTTATTTACATAATATGTTTACATGATTTTGTTGTGCAATAAATGCAATCTTGATGTCATCGTACTAGAATACGATGGCTACACGACGGCATTGCGAGGACTTCCTAAGACAATCGGGCAGCTTTGACAAGATGCCCTCACGCTGGCCTTTACGAAGGGCAAAATGGACACACGACTTCAACACGAAAATGAACCTTCGCAAGGTCTTTCGGCAATTTGTTGGCATGCCAAAGATGTTGCCACCGCTCACGAAGTTGCTGCCGGAGCCTGAGAAACTCCACCGGCGGTCATACGATGGCTTAAGATGCCCTCACGAATGGCCCGATGTTGTTACGATCAGAGTCGAATTTGAACATTTCCTTAATCGTGTGTCCATCTGGTGTCAATTTCGGGACAGTGTGACGCGGGCTTCTC
Source organism: Gobionotothen gibberifrons (assembly GCA_943591055.1). NCBI lineage: Eukaryota > Metazoa > Chordata > Actinopteri > Perciformes > Nototheniidae > Gobionotothen > Gobionotothen gibberifrons. Next base: position 114,144 of record CALSBZ010018081.1, read on the forward strand.
AATTACCTTTAATTAATTTCTCTGACACTCGATTCCTCGTCTTTTATCATGTCAACTAATGCCAATAAATTGATCAGCAATCTTCCTCATGTATGCATAAATTACACAATTGAGGTTGCATCAGGGTTCAAATGTTTTTTCTGCTTTCTTTTTCAGAGCGATACAAATAATTTGTACCATAAGTTCTTAATAAAACGGACACTGTTGGAGTCAGTCCTAGTTTGACTGCTACCAACAATAAAATGAAGTACGTTTACTGTGTACTTTTTGGGTAATACTCTCTCAAATTCTCCTCCTGAGAACAAAGTCATGCCACTTCTGCTAAACCCAATCTGTCAGAAATGATCACACTCCTGTAACCAATCATGCTTCAGACTGAGGTTAGGACCGCCCACTTCATTAGCATACGGACACAGAAATACATAAATAAATGTAAGTGACCATAAATGTAGAAATATATTAAAGATATATAATAGCGTGTGTTCTGTTTTATTTTTCGACATTTATTTATACATTCAAGTATTTATTTCCATATTTATTTATGCATTTATTTACTTATTTGTGTATTTATTTCCACATTTATTTATTTGTGTATTTATTTCCGTATTTATTTATTTATTCCTGTATTTCTTCATACATTTATTTACACATTTATTTAATTATTAATGTATTTATTTATACTTATGTCATGTTCCGTCCTCCATACAAATGTTTGCTCTGCTGCAAAATAATGCGACCTGCGTAATATTGTGGTTATTCCTCAGAACATGAATTGTTCACTATGTGGTTTGCAGCCTGTTTAGCCATTTCAAAATACCAGAAGTCATGAATAGCACACTCAGTCACAGCTCATTTAAAAAAACACACAGATAACGTGGACTGACGTGTACAGTCAAGCGTTTCCTGTATTCCTGAAAAGCTGACATTTATCGAAAAAGCAGTGGTTTAGCAGGATACTGAGGCTGACTTTCTATAAATAGTGAGCTGTGTTTACATTTAGCAGCAGAGCTGGTGAGGCAGCAGAGGAATTCTATATGAAATATTCATGAATAAAACATGCTCTTTCAGAGGAGACATGAATTGCTTCTCTCAGACCAAGAATGTGCCAGTACGACTGCGAGTGACATTGCAGAAGTATGAGAATGAGAGGCAGTGTTTGTGAGTGAGCGGGAGAAAGAGGCGCCTTTACTGTCGATAACCGATAAAAACAAGAAGTTAAAAACCGTGAACAGACTGTGAGCAACGTGTCATGCCGTAAACACTTCTATCCTCAATGGAGACAACAAGAGACACCCTCATCTACCCTGATTCTGGCTGGAGACTAAACGGCATATTTATGCAACATTAGAGAGAAAAACATGACATTTTCCTAATTTTTCTGGTCTGTTCACTTTATTGGGACGCTGTCACAAAATGCAGGGTATACGTTCTGCTTTTAAAATGGAATTCATAAAGCCTCAAGCATTGGAGGCATTTCTGTTTCCCTATTATCACACCAGGACCAAACACTTTCATGCCCGATGACCAGTTTCTTATTAAGGCTGCACGATATGAGGAAAATAAGTCGTGTGTATATTGTGGTGATTGCAATCATGCGTGGGATAAATAAATAAGTGTAACTTTCTAACGTCTGTCTTTTGGTTTACTGCCAAAATACACGATTGAATTAACTATTTGAAAGATAAAAGGAGTTTATTTTCACCAGTTTTATAGCGTGCTCCAACTCAAAAAATCATGTTGTCAATAAAAGCAATATATGCGTGTTTCTCGACGCATCCTTAGTTTTATATTTAAAAAATGTAGAGCTGTGTCATCTTGATGTGGAGTGTCAATTCAGTTGTTTGTACTAACTGCATTTATTTCCATAAAGACAAGACTATTAATAAAAAAACGTTTTCAGAAAAATACTGTTAAATTGAAAGGGCTGTGCAGTAGAAAGCAATATTGGCTGTTCTGGCATTATAACGGCTCTAACCCATTATAATGTCACAGTGTTCTGTGATAGAGGAATGCATAATGTGCAAACTGAACAGCTCAGTCAGCACGAGCAGTGATAGCCCCCATGGCTCAGGGGGAAAGAAAATGGCACCAACAGAAACTCAAATTTCACCAACAAGGCACATCAGCACTGCCCACACAAGAGGCCAGCAGAAACAGTAACACAATAGTGATGATGACAAGACTAAATAAAATAAAAAAACCCAAGGAGAACCAAAATAGAAAACGACAGCACTAACCAAATCAACCAATGACATGAAAGACAACAATTAATTGTACTTTTGTCAATGAAGAACGCAAGGATTTGATCTAGAGCAGGGGTGTCCAAACCTTTTTCACCGAGGGCCACATACAGAAAAATATACGAAGGGCTGGGCCGCTCACTAGAGGTACACTGCCTAGGGCGACTGTGGCTGCGAGGGAGTGCGGTCGTCTTTCAACCAGAAGGTTGTGGGTTCGATCCCAGCCCATGCAGTCAACATGTCGATGTATCCTTGGGCAAGATACTTAACCCTGAGTTGCTCCCGATGGCATGGCCAACGGTGTGTGAATGTGTATGCATGTTAGTTCCGAGAGCAAGTGGTACTGCTCTGTATGAATGGGTGTGAATGGGTGAACGACATGTAGTATGTAAAGCGCTTTGAGGGGTCTTAAAGACTGGATAAAGCGCTATATAAAGTACAGTCCATTTACCATTTACCTCATAAGTTCAGTTATAAGTTAGCAAAATCAATCAAATGTAGGTAAAGGATGCTTGTGAGTGTTGGCAGCTCATCCCTTAAAACAGAAGCCTCAGATTGATTATAATAAGGAGAAATATGAATTGAATTGATTTATTTAAAACAAGGGACAGTGTACATTAATCAACATATTAAAAACATGTAAAAGTACTTGAATTAGCCAAAAAGCTAGTTTTCATCGATAGTCCCTTTGCCAGATGGTGATAGACATCCTAAAAGCAATAACACAAATAAAAATAAAAATGAAAATACCACGACATTGTTATGAAGGGTGTATTTCAAGCTTGTTATGTAAATAAGTCATTGGGCTTTTCTCTTATCAACTCAGATATGTTAGAAAATGTTTCCAACTTTACTTGACTGAATCTATTTGAAAAGTGGTCTTATTATTAACACATGAAAACTACTGTGTAATATATATATTTAAGAAGTACAATATAAGACAAGCACAAGTTTCATTTGTGGGCCATATTCCATTACACTTTTTGAATTAGCTGAGGGCCGATTCAAAATGGTCCGCGGCCGCAATTGGCCCCCGGGCCGTAGTTTGGACACCCCTGAGCTAGAGCACGACCGAGAGAGAAGAAGAACAACAGATGACAACCCACACCAAACAAAGCTGAGGCAGGGAGGGAGGGGGACATGAAGAGACGTAAACAGTGCAGGAGAAGACAGAAGCCGAGTGGAGAGCAGAGACAGTGTCTTCAGTCAGCAGACACACAACAGATGACGCATAGCGCTCACAGAACAACACACAGCCTGACTTCACTGGCATCGCTCTGATCACCGATATAACTAGCAACTAAAAATGAATCTGTGATCATCCAGGCTTTTTCCTCAAACTTTCATGCAGACACAAACTCAACTGTTCCACCACAAAGTGTGATTTCTGCAATGCATATGACAATGACAACTTTGAATCTTGAATCTTTGAAAAAGTTAAGAAATAAGGACATTTTCTTTTGCCTGGCTTCAAACTATTGCATTGCCACATGGCTTGATGTGCTTCTACTACACAGTAATGAAACTAAGCTTATATCCATTCTTAACACGGCCTTGTGTAAGTGCTTGTGCGTGTGTGTGTGTGTGTGTGTGTGTGTGTATGTGTCATATATCCAGCATATGGACAGCTCAGTGGAGGCTTGGTGTGACATTTCACTCTCTCCTCTCTCTGACCATGAAAAACAAACAGCGTAAGCAAAAGGCAGCGCTCTGTGCTGATCACACTCAGTTTGATCTGTAACCCGGCAACTACTGTAAGAACAAACAGGAATTAACCATTTGATTTTATTCTATATGTGGGTTACAGTGCTTTTTAAAATTGTATTATATCTGACAGACACTATTTACAGTTCATTCTGTGTGACAGTTGTCGTGGGAGACTAACTCCTGGCAGGTGGCTTGTCTGGTAGACTGTTTTGCATGAGGTCAGAGGTCAATGAAGGGTTGTTTCAGGTGCCAGGTTCATGTCGAGTATTCACACTCACTCTCTGCCTAATTACAGATGATGGGAACCAGCAAGGACTCCAGATTGAAAATATCTATATGATATACACAGCTTGCGATACTGATGCAGACATGACGATTCTGTGATCAATTCTTCCTAGCATATTAGAGTGGATGTATTAATGGATAGATTATAAGATTTTATTGAATCGGATACCCGAAAGAATATACGATCGTTAAGAGGAAAGTTATATAGTTTCTCTGTGTGTTTGTCTTTGCTGTCCTTTCTGGAGATTTTAAAGAGTGTTTCTGTCACTGTCGTCTCCTGTCAAGGTGTCAGACGTTATGCAACACAACTTGAAAAACTTGCCCGCTTGACTTTTCATTGTGTTTACATTCACACGCTCACATACTATCTCATTCTCAATCAGTACTTTGACATTCCCGAGACCGTTAGTTGAAAAGACAATCTTGCCCACAGTTTTCCAACAATGGCCTTGGAGGAGGGGGTTCACACTCACACACATGGAACAGCCAGATGATTCTGCTACAGTGAGTTTGGGCATTTAGACCTGAGGCATTTAGACCTGAGGCATTTACTACTCCAGGAGTTGTTAATTCACTTCCTCTGAAGATTTTTACCAGAGATTTGAGGTCGTGAAAAGGTTTTATATACTCAACCATTCTTCTTTGACCTTAAACACTTCAGGCCAAGCAGCAGTTTTCTTTTACTTTATGTATTCTACTTCAACCTATTGACATTACCCACATTAACACATGCATTTCCAAACATTTATACTACTATCATGTGAAGACCTCTGTACTCCTGTCTTTTTGTCTTGAGATAAAATAGGATATCTTCTGATGGTTAACACACTTATAACCACTTTCAAAATCCATTGGAACATTTGAAATGCACGACTGACACCAAGCTAAAGACAAAACAGCTCTTCTTAGTCTTTTTCTGCAACATTTTGAAATAGGATTTCCCCACAAGGCTTTGAATTAAGCAACGTGAGACACACACAATGAGCAAATTGACAAATGATCTCGCTCAAAGTAAAGCTCTTATTTAAGCTGTCATCATCTCACCACTCATAAGAACCAAGGGGTCAAAGATGGACGGCTATCGCTGTTACATTCTTTAAGTCAAAGCTAGATTCCTGAACCATGTTGTGTCCAAGTTGTAAAGGCACCACTGTGCATCTTGTTTTCCCAGAGAGCTACACAGCCATTACCAGGGCATGGCCCCAGGAGGGGAACAGGTGAGGCAGTGAAGTGGGTTTAATTAGCACACCTGTCTTTCCACAAAATAACCAGTCACTGAAGCAAAACACCATTACATGCGTGCTCACAAACGCATGCTTTCTTCCATTCAGAAGCTTATATATTAAGAACTGAAACCCTTCCTCCATACACCACAATCTAATCTATGCTGAGTGAGTAGTCATTTGATCTAGTATTTAGAATAGAAATGCTTCTTTCTTAAAGTGATGGCTTCTGCCAATAGCAATATAACTGCATTTGTTTCCAATACATGTCAACTGGGATCAAATGAAATCACTGAAGTGGAGCTCTAATGTAAACTATATGGCACAAAATCACAAAGAAGTTTCATTAAATTTGAGAACTTGGAATAACTTAATCTCAACCCTACTCTTTTAAATCCATCTGCCATATGATTCAAGAACGTTTTGAAAGATGGTTGAGGTTGTTGTTCAAAACTAAGTACTAAGTACAAGTGCTGGACAAAATGTTTGATTAAATGAATGTAACTGACTCTCCATCCGCACTGATGAAATCACCATGTGGTGTCGGCCTGTGATTTCACATACCACACACTCCTGCTATACTGACACACCCCAACTGTGTGTGCATGAATCAATGCATGTACAGTGAGTGTAAGACGTTTAAGGCTGCATAATGAATCTTTTCAGCGTCAACACTTTGATGTGCCCATGAGGAATAGTCACATAAGAGCCGAGGTATAATATCGTGGCACAACTTTTATGGTGCTCGATGCTTGAAGAACTTCACAGTCCTCATTCCCCATGAATAATCTACAAAAAGAGTCTGTGTGATATAACATAACTTAATCAAATGTAAGGGTATACGCAGTTTGTTTCTTGCAAGTTACATGCAGGTTCTACTTGAATAAGGAACCGTCAAAAACTACAATCGTAGACAATTTCTCAACCAACCAAGCAGGCCTCTCTCGACTATAACTTGAGAATAACCGAGGAACTGTAGAAGAAACAACTGAAAAAAAGGAGATGTGGTTTTAAAACTAAACATAACGACACTTCTTGTATTGAAATATCTCCGTTACAGACAGGAAATAGCAACACAAACAATATTGCATGTTTGTTTCTAATATTCTTCATCCATAATGCAGTTTTAAGAAGAGTCAAAACCAAACACGCAATGACTCAATATCCCCGCCACCCTTCATTGCTCATATTTCATTTCTAATCGGAGGCAATCGCTTGGTATAAAACAAACATTTAGTCCAACACAGGTCTGAGCTCCTCCAACTATCACATGAGTGCACAACCTCAAAATAGGATTTGACACTTGTGCTAACATGATGCCAAGATTTTCTGCAGCAGATTTGTACCCTGGCAGAGATTTGAATACCAAAGGTGCTCAAAACAAGCCTCAAAGACGTATTCCCTTCCCGGCTAGTCAGTGACCCGCTTTTAGTTTCAGGGACTCTCGCTGTTGTGCCCATCATTGCATGGGTTAAGAGCTTAAATGTTAAAAAAGGAATTCATTTCTTAAATGTAATGAATCAGAGCTTGGGGATTGACAGTAGCAGCTCCTCCAGAATAAAGGTTTTTACAGATAAAACATAGCACTAGGGCTGCTCAATTAATCGTATTTTAATCGCAATTACGATTTTGGCCTGCAACGATTAATCGACATAATCTAAATAAAACGATTTTTTTTTTTTTCCAGTTGAATTATACTTACAGTTCAGGGTAATCAACTGTTAAAAACATACTGTTCAACATTTTTTTTTCAATAAATGGATGTTTTCAAAGTAAATAATAATCTTGATATCAATTATCAACCCAAATAATCGAGATTATGATTTTTGCCATAATCGAGCAGCCCTACATAGCACTGTAAATAATATGTGCGTCTGAAGGGGAAGTCCCACAGACGTCTTCACCCGTCACACCATTATTTATTTTGTGTTGACCCGCCCTGCCATTCACTGTCTGCACTGTAAACAGTCTGCAAACCAACAGCTCATCTCTGCAGGCACTTTGTTAATCATTCAGTATTTTATTAAGAAGCAAATACTAGCTGCGTGATCTCTAAACTTTAATAATGGTTGAACTGGACTTTAATTGGCCCGCTAAGCCCTGGAATGGCTTGGCCGTTTGTTTGCATAGTAAAAAATAAACGTAATGCTTTAAGCAGGCAATGGAAAGTCTGTTCAGATGCGAGCTGTCAAATAATACACTGTAAACTCACTGTGAAGGCATCGGTAAGACATATAAGACTTCGTAAATGAAAGGTGGAAAGTAAAATGTATTTCCAATAGGTTTGTCACATCTATAGTTTTCACGACATACAGTAGGTAAGAGTTCACAATATAAATAAAACATGTTGTAAAAATAATGCTCAGGTAAATTCATCATTAACTTTGTCTATATCACTACTTTTACATCAACCACTCTATGTAGGGCCTTTAATGAGTCTTTACTGAAGGAAACGTAATTAGATTTTTTAAAACTTAACACCAAACTCAACACACAGCTACCTGTAAGTACAGCGGCTGAATGTCAAATGACTTCAGAGCTATTTTTCTTACTGGTACATCTGGTTTAGTCTCTTGCCCCTACACCGTGTCATTAACTGTAACCATGCTATCTAACTAACTTATCAATATGTCACAGCACCAGTTACATAGAGACAAATTCCTGCACGCAATAATTATTTTAGTTCACAAACTGAAGCCAGACAGCCAGGATGGGGACTTTATTTCTGATCAAAGACAGAAGAGGATATCAGGAACCTTGCTTCGCTTCAGAGCTATTTGTGAATGCACCTCAGAGAGGAACCACTGGAGGAGCAGAGACAAAAACAGGATGGTTCTGGGCCAGCAGCTCTTAATTGTGACCCCACAGCCATATATGTGTGTATGCATGTGGCAAAACAATCATACAGTTTTGTGTGTGTGTTGTGCGGCAAGCTACTGGACTAGTGTGAAACAATAGGACATGAACACACACAAAGGAAGTGAATATTCCTGGACCAGGGCTGCCCAGCTGTGCCTGCCACACACACACACACACACACACACACACACACACACACACACACACACACACACACACACACACACACACACACAACTGTTAAGCACATTACTTTATTCAATTAAGTGTAATTGTGCATAGCTACTGCATTTTAAGCTGCAGTAATTAGTTGACTTATAAATTAGCCATCAACAGAAAAAATAAACGACTGGATGGTAAAAAAATGTTTAGCAGAACTGCTGTTTTGTTAAATATTATAGATACTGAATCTTCTTGGGTTTTGGACTGAAACACTAAACATTTAAAAGACATCACCATGGAAAAACAGGGATGACACTTATTACCATTTTGATTTGATACACCAAACTGTACAAATAATCTAGAAAATAATCAGTAAACTAATAGAGAGTGAAACAAATTGTTAGTTTTTGCCCTACTTAATATAACTTAAAGGGGACCTATCATGCAAAATGCACTTGTCGATGTCTTTTATACATAAAGATGTGTCCCCGGTGTGTCAGGGAACTCACGCAGCGTCAGAAAATAAAACCCTCTCTCTTTTCCTCGGTACCCAAATCTCTAAAAACGGGGCTACAACGGAGCTGATCCAGATTTGCGTCCGATATGACGTAATATCTGAAATGTGGACCCACGGCACTATCAGAAACGTTGCTATCAGAAACAATGCCCGACTGTTTTGGACGTAATATGGTCGGTGTTTACATTAGCATCGCTAACACTCAGAGCTAACCTGTACTGGAGAGCATGTGTGTGAAGAAGCAGGAAATAAAAAGGAACTCACCTTGTGGTATAACCGGCAAGAGAGAAAGCCTTTGAGCTCCATACTGTTTCAGAAACAATCCTTGATAATCCATGATATGGCATTTCATCACAGCAGTATTTAGTTTAGACAGTAGCTGCCGGGTCCCGCATGAGCTCAGCCCCCTCCTTTTTTATTTGTTATCAATTTTTTAAAGCTTTATACCCAAAATCAGCACTTTTGAAACAGGAAGTGAAATAGAGGGATATGAGGCATGGCTAGAATGGGTGATCCGTTTGGTATTTTGAGCAAAACACTTCATAGACATGTTTTTTATATATTTGTATATATCTGAGACCTATGCTATTGCCTAAAAATAGCATGATAGGTCCACTTTAAATCACGGACTTGTGGATATGAACACCATGATGTCTTCCAATTCCTTTTAAAGAGGAATTTATTAAGAAATGATTACCACAATGTTGCCAATCATGTTATTTTTATTTTTATTAATTAGGTGCGTCAAAAAAACAAGTTGTCAACAGTCGTCATACTGTGCTGGTAAACTCACTAGAAAAGCATGAAAAATGTGCAAGAAAAACAAAGTCTGGTAGCATTTCTTGCCACGTACGTGCGAGTCCCAAAATACCCAGATGGCTGGCATGTTTTCAGAGCACACACACTGCTACAGAAATTGATTTGTCATTAACTGATCTCTGCTGCGATTGAAGGCTGTTGTCTGCCTCTACTTCCTCAATCCACAGCCACTGTCACCTTGAGGACACAAGCAAGTCATCCTATCCAAACAATATGAGTGACGTCATACCCTGTGTGATGGTAAAGACTTGGCATGTGCATTTTCTTCTGAAGCGCAGACAGTGACAGCTGCTGTTACTGCGGCACCCAGGAGCAACATATAAGGCTACTACAAGAAGCTCTTTTGAAACACTGTTAATTACCAAATGAGATTTCAAAAGAAAAGCATTGTCTTGTTTATATAAGTATCCTTAGCATCCAGCACAAAACAGGCTTTCTATATAAAGCTTGGCTCATCAACTTGAGATATTTCTCCTATCGAGTTAGTCTGGTTTCCAGCATCAGTCAGATTGGTAACCATAAGCATGCCGTGTGCAGTTTTCTGGCATCAGGTTGCAGGAATTCTCAGCTTGGATGCTTCAATGACTAAACGGTTAACTTTGACTGGAATTTCAAGCCACAACCGTGAGAAGCAGTCAAATAAAGGTCTAGGAAAAAAAGGAAATAATTTGATGTGTTCACCAGCAACAACATGAGGTGAGTAGGATGAGTGTTTTTACTAATCGCTAATGATTTCAGTTTAGGAATGGTAGATCCCACGTGAATACTTCTAGTTTCAGTAAATTACGCTGGACTCTACAGAGAGAATCTTCTGTCACCATGTGTGTGATTGTATAGCTCACTAACGATATATATGACTATGTTTCAGGTCATAAAGAAGGTTTTTATGAACTATCCATATTGTAAAGCCTGTTTTGTTTTCTCCTGTGTGAATAAAAACAATTCTAATTGAAGGACTGAGTATTTCTCATTTTATAAAGAACTTAAGTGCAAAAACAAATACAAATGTACAAAGTAAAACATTTCCCCTCTGTGGGACGATAAAGGTATTCTGATTCTGATCCTGATTGTGTACATTGTGTAAACACCGCTTAATATCAAATGTAATGGAGAAATTGTGTATTACAATATGTTAATGACGTATTATTTCATCATGATGCAATTCCATCTGAAGTCTATCATAATTCAAATGAAATCAATGCCCATCCCTATTGAGAAGACAAACTGGTATTGTAGTAATTCATAAATTATTTTGGGAGTGTCACTACTATTATGATAAGCAACACACTGTGCACACTGATACAGGCCAATTGCACAACCTTAAATGGTGTTATTTAGTTCCCCCTCTTCCTAGACAGCCTGGGGGGTGTCTGTAAAAGTCATCCCTGCCTCACCCTGCCCTCAGGGGCATCTAAGGAATTGCATTCATGGCACTGGGATTGCAAGCTACCTTAATTGAAATGCCTTTAGTGAGTGGGCCACTGACCTGCACCAAACTGTCCTCCTGCTGTGCTTAAATAATTAGACATACAAAAAAAGCCTCGAAACTGATTAATATTATATTGGTTCTCTCTTTAAAAACATCTCTTGGACAGGCCCCCCTTTGGGCAGTCCTGAAATGCTGCTGAGGTATTTCACTCCATAGTCCACAGGGACACACCACGCAATATCAGCCAATCCTCCTCCTTTACTTCCTAACTCATAAAGACAACAAGGCTACAAACAGAGCAGGAGAAAGCCAAGCTATATTTCACACTTTGTTTCCCGCTCAAACATTCCTAACCGAGACACCGACTTTTACAGCGCGGTAGAACCAAATATAGTCATCAATGAGGTTAACCAAATGTCCTGGTGCTTAGAAAGACATCCTTTCTCCAGTGGTTTCAGGTAAGAGAGCCTCAGTGTCCTCCACAAACCCATGTTGTTACAATGAACTAGAGCATTAGCTACAGGATACTTGCATTGTCTATTGTTGTCATTTTTATGAATGGATTAATCAACTGCCTGCAGAATTACATATGTCTTATTTATACACCTGTCGTGATCATGTAAAATAGATTAAAAAAGGTATTTGCTTCTCACCACTGTTCTTACATAGTGACCTTTAATGAGGTGAATACTGTCTAACAAGTGTGTCTGAGCCGCTGCTGAAGAGACTGGCAAGATACTGAACCTAAATTAGAAACCAACAAGATAAGCTGCAGGAGAGAGGGAAGCATTGTAGAAAAACAGAAATGCTAAGAAATAGTAACAGGTAGAAGGGTTTTTGGAAGTACTTTTGGAATTATTGGTATCAATGGATAATAGATGGATTAATTGATATGTTCAAAATGACAGAAGGATGTGTTGAGTCTTTAGTAGCCTATGCGTTCACAGTCCTGTAATTACCCTAGAGAGCCTAAAGGTTAACCAAACACCACCTGGAGCTATTACAGTGTTTAAATGAATCTCCAGTCTGCCAAAAAGGCCTCTCCCCTCACACAGTGGTGAAATTAAATACCTCAACATAGTCAGAGTAGTGACTCCATTAAAAACAACCACCAAGTTAAGTTTGGATGTTCATCTTGCTCGACCTGACTAATACTATAGAGCTGATAAGTAACGCAGATACAACAAAGCACATACATTGTTATAAACGTCCCAATACCCTAAATATGTTACGTATGTCACTTGGTTTTTTAATTGCTGCTACTCTTAAAGCCATGGTTGTGCACTTACTTGTGTGTCTGTATTTGAATGATATTACCAATGAGTGCTTTCTTCTCTATATTTGATAAGTTAGCTTAGGAATCTGCTATTATTATTGATTGCCTTTTATTTTAACACTTTTGCTATAACAATGTACATTTCTAGGACTAATACAGGAATTCGTTTTCTGATTCTTAAGCTTCTCATCTAAATAATTGTTTTGAATACTCAGTAGTGCACCTTTCATGCACTTAATATACTTGCTCAGCTGTGTATTTTACAGCAATCCTGCAAGATCGCATTTGTTTTTATGTCCGGATGCATTCCTTCACGACTTTATGTGATATCATAAATGTTGCATGGCCTTTCATGCACTTCGACGTTGTATTACTCTAAATGACGTTGTAAATTAATGCGTATGATGCATTTATTCTATGTAACATAACACGCATGGTGATAATGTGACTGTGGTGGAGTTCAGGAACTGCCTCCCCTTTTAATGCTGTCTGCTAACAGGGCCTTGGTACACTGTGGGACCAAAGATAAAAGCTAACGCGACATAAACTAGACAAGTCTACATAGAAATGAACGTCCAAGTTACTCCAAACCTTGGAATACTTCTTACTGGTGTTAACACATTTATAATAATCATACAAGGTGTTAAAATAAAGGTTGTTGTTGTTGTTTCAGCCAAACTGGAATTCCAGGCAGGCAGCTGTCAGTCTGTATGAGGGCAAAACGGAGACAGTTTTTTTTACTAATGTTGCCAAAACTGTGCCATATTGTGATTAATGATAAAGCTATAAGGTTGTTTCTGCTTCAGTTTATGTTCCCGGATAAGTAACAAATCACCGCTCGTTGTAATTGTGTCACAATGTTCCAAAGAAAGCCTGGTTAGCTTCTTGATGCTATCATGTTAGCTGCGTCCGTTCTCGGACAGCTAGCGGCTAAACGGCTCCGTCCAAAGCATTCGTTGTTTATCACCAACAGTAATATTTAGACCATAACTACAGTTTGAGATGTAAACACACGTGCATTCGTAGCATGCGTTAATGCTTTGTAACGACCAATAACTTGTAGAGTAACATTACAAGTAAATATTATTTCTGCTCGACAAAACAGATGTAGCTTTAACGTCTGCGCCCGATAACAGGCTTGAGGTTTATAGTCAATGTTAACGACAGCTTTGGTTATTTATAAATTATCTGCCATCGAGTATTGTAGGTAATAATTTGAATTCCTTTCAAATTAACCCGGATGTCCACAGTAGTCGGTTAAAAAGGCCAAAACAATAACAGTCATAAAACATCATCTTGGCTACGCGTCCGACAATGGAATTACATTGCATGAGTAGCAGATTAAATTCTGCATCAGTAAACATCAAAACGTTAACAATCTTGTATATTATAAACGTGCTAATCGTGGCTGTATTATTTTTGTTTTCTGCTGTTATGACAACACTGACGAGCTACAAAGGAGAGCTATGCATGTCTAACCCACTGCTTGTCCGATAATGGATCTCTGTGGCTGCTGCTCTCACTGCAGTCTTACCTTGTACACATCTCCGTATGTGCCGCTTCCTATCCGCTGGATCAGCTCGAAATCCTCCTGCGGATTCCTCCGGGACAGGTCGACACTGGAGTCCATCATGTCCACTGCCGATTACGGCGCCGATCGCGTACGGTTAACGAGCCCCAACAATGTATGAAAACAGTAATTTTAAGAAAAACATACGGCGTCAGAAAATCCCAGCCCGATTCCACTGTAGCTCCAACATGGCTTCCACTGCGCAATGAGCATGCGCAATGGACATCATGGCGTACACAGCATGAGCCTGCCCATGGGAGTGAAGCTGCTGGATTTAATATAGATTTTAAAAGATAAGTGTGGTGATTAAACATTAGTAAGCTGCAAAAAACATACACAAACAGTCACTTGTTTATTTATATATCCAATTTTATTAAAACAAAGTTATCAAAAAAACACCTAACACCTGGTTTTAACCATGGTTTTTTAACCCAAGATTGATTGTACTATTTCAATTCTAGTACTGGTAGATCCACACAATGAAGATGAAGTCAGATTTTCTAATCAACACAGGCAGAGAAAATACAGTAAGTTGACATCTGAAAGGGAAATGAATGCAAACACTAAGCCCTGTGTGGCCTTGTCTCGCCCCTCTGTATAAAACTGGGCTAAGCAGGGCTAAACGGCAGATGGCAACATTGTGATTCAGCTGATGGGGTTTGTGAACAAAGACTTATTACAGAAACATATAAGGGATAAGGCTTGTGGTATTCCATATTTTTGGTCAACATATGACCAAAAATACCAAAAACAATGAATGTTTTTTGCTAACAAGTGTATTTGGTGAGGCAGAAGCTTGAAATACATATTTAATTATGTGTGATAGGTGTGCTAAATCTATTGAAAACCCATTGTGATCTTCTTTAGAATGGAAATGGGCATACACTGTCTTGGTGTCATTAATATCCTCAAGAGCACCAACGGGTATTAATTAAAAGGCACACTTTTGACTCGGGTTTAACTAACATTTCCTACAAAAATATATTTCTTCATATTATTTGCAATTGAAAAAACCTTAGAGACAAACCACATAGTTTTACTAATGTGTGGCAAAACCTACTGATTCTTCACGAAAAAAGATAAGTAACTAAATACATTTGAATGTAACTTTCACAAACACAGATCAAGTGTCCATCTTGACATATTTATGAAGAAGTCCATCTATGGCCCCTAAGCTGAGTCGAAGCGTTGCCTGGTGCTTCAGGGAGGAGAGAGGGGGAGGCGGACTGTGCTGTAGCCCAGACGGAGGCTCAGTTTCCTGGGTAGGTGGGGATGTGACCCCCTGTTGGATTTGGGATGCCTGCTGCTTCGTGGAGGATAGAGAAGGAGATGGACAGTCTTGTTTCCCAGGCTTTGCTTCTTGGTTAGATGTTGGTCCGGTGTCTTTCTGTGCCAGGAGTTTTTTCAGGAGACAGGATAACTGAGGACTCAGAAGGAGAACCAGGGTACCACCGATACAGAGGACTCTGAAACACACACATATCAAGTCAATTACTTAAAGTAATAACTCTTTACAGACAGGCAATCGTTTGTCATTGCTAAGAGATCAATTAAAAAAA
>CALSBZ010018092.1:1168-25896 GCA_943591055.1 Gobionotothen gibberifrons
ATAGATAGATAGATAGATAGATAGATAGATAGATAGATAGATAGATACTGTAGATAGATGGGGTTATTAAGCCTGCATTCTTTTGTGTGACTGTACCTGCAGTTCCTCCCTGACTTCAATCACTTTCTCTCTCTCTCTCTCTTTCTCTCTGCCTGTCCTGTCTCTTCCTTACCAAAGCTGAGCTTCAACTGACGTAGTATTTTCATTATATCTGAGTCAGTGTAAAAAGAAAACAATACAATACAATACAATCTTCAATGTTTTACTCAAATTGAAATGAAAGAATAGCATTACAACGTTTGTTAAAAGGTAATCCTTCTGACATTGGATGAATGTAATTAACTTTAGCTCTCTAGCTAGTTTATTCACGCAATTTAAACCAAAGTATAGCCTATAGCTGCAATATAAGTTAGTGTGCATGTTGTCGGGCGTCCACTGACTAACGTAGAGCGTTCACACAGGATCTGCTGGTTATATGATGTCCTGATGAACAGAAACACAAGCAGCCCGCTGGACTCAGATCTCTAGATACCTCATCACTCCTCCGCTGCAACGATACAAGCCCGGGCTGCGGTGGTTTGTTGATACATGTCATCTTCTTCTGTTTGCTTTAATCGAGGCCGCGTAGTTAAGCAGCGCCCCCATCGTCAGTAAATGGAAGTACTACAAAGAACCCCGTTTAGTGTAATTATTTCACAAGTTTTGTTAAATACAAAGCTCGGAATTACCGAGGTCCGGACCTCGGTGACCTCAATGGTGGATACGGCCCTGCTTACACCTATATGCCGTGAGCTGATTATCGTGCCTTCCTTGGAACAGTTGCGGGTACGTTGTGTATATGCGTGGGGATTGTTGCTGTAGAAAATTCAACTTTAGCGACGGGTACATTAATGGGAAACCCTAAATGTTTGAGCACCCTCTATGAAACCCCACAGCACCCCCAAAATAAATCTCTGGCGCCGCCACTGAGCCTCCAACCCCGTTTTTAAGAAATGTGCAGTGCCAAACAGGCTCATTGCAGCCACCTGTGATAAGACCAAGCGGCAAACTCAGGGGAAGAGCCGGGATGCCAATACGGAAGTGCCCCACACTGCAGTTCATATATTGGCCGATAGGCGATGGCTGCAGAAAGGAGCAATTTCCATAGACCCCCATGTTAAAATGCCCAATTTTACAGCAGAAAAAAACATGTTTCTACCCCTGGCTGCATACATTTTATTATCGATATAGTTAGATTCCACCTTCATGATTATGAATCTGTGAGTGAATTGTTTTCTAACACGAACCTTTTATTTATATTAGGTCTTGAAGATTTTGCATAAACTAGGGCGTGGTCACATTGAGTGACGGCTCTGTCAAGTGACTGTTGCTGTTAGCTTCTTGTCTCTCTGCTAGCTGCTCCATGAAGCTACAGGCACTGGATGAACTGAGCAACTGCCTGCTCAGTTCATCCAGGGAACACAACTTGACCCCGGCCGTGTTTGTTTGTTCTTCATGCTTATATATCGGACTACTGAAACAGACGGTGCATGAATGCGGTTTTGCAGTAAGTGAAATTTCTAGTACTTATTTATGTGTTAATGATTTTATTCAGATACGTAATTTATGTTAAGGCTTGGGTTAGCTTGTAAGCGAGTGGTAGCTACATCGGTGCTAACGATGCTAATCGTAGCCTCCAAGTTAAAATCATAGACTATATATAAAGGTTAAAACGAAATAGACAAGTGTTAAACGGGATAATACTGTAGAACAAACGGCTTCTGTTTGAGGTTGATAAAATAAGGTCATCCTTGTAACTTAGAGAGATATTTTATTATGTAGGTAGGAACTGTATGCATCGCTAAGGTTCATTTAAATTGGCTATGCTCAAGTATGTAGACAAGCTAATGTCGAAGTAGTGTATATGAAATCAACCTCACAATAAGATGTGTGTATATTACAATTATTAATGTCATATTTCAAGATGATTACTTAGATATTACAATATGGTTGGTTGAGCTGGAGTTCATTATTGAGCTTACACGTTAACGTCACAGTCATCTGAAGAACGAACCGAAACCTTGTTGTTTTTATTAATTGCATTACCAAATTGGTATCAAATAAACAGTAAGCATTGGTAACACAACTTCCAAAGTTACAGTAAAATAAAAAGGACCCTGACTCGGACAATACACAATCCAACATGTTCAACAGAAGAGAATCAGTTATATTGTTTGTACACATGGTACTTTACATATGTATCTGTTTGTTTAAGGTGTCCAGGTGATGCAGACAGGCTGGACCAGAGAGTGAGAGACAGAACTGGACTCCTCACAGCAGTGAACTTCAGCACAGGTACAAAGACTCTTTTTTCATACTGTACAAAGAATCAAGAAAGATATTGGTTTAAATAAATGAAGTATTGACTTGAATACACTGATATACATTCCATTAAACAATACTAAATACTAGATCACCTACACATCAGTGAAGTTGAGGGGTTTTCCATGCACAAAGTTACATTTAGATGTTAACAAGCAATATGATTTTGTCAGCTTTCTAATTTAATGTAATGAAGGCAAAGATATTTAACACATAGTGAGAACTGCTACTATTTATCTCTCAATATTGTCCGAAAAAACGTGGTAAAAGTTATTCTTTCAGTGAGACAACAGAGCAAGCTTCTACAGTTGCACTACGTTTTGATAACAGTTAAATATTATTTTGACAATAACATATATTTCAATGTTGATGAACTTCATACTGTTCATTCATAATCTGATTGTCTTTGTAGCTCACTGTTGAAATAAAAGCATTACAATTACAAAATACACCACTTTCATAAATAACACACTTGTTCTGCAATAATGTTTTATGTTTCCTGTCATTTTTGTTAGGAAAGGACATGCCTGAAAGACATATTCTCATTCTCTAAGGGTCAAGAAGAACATCCAAGAGGAACATTAAAAGCTGATGTTATGAGATTTTAAGACCAGTACAGGACATTCACTAAGAAACTGCTTTTATTGTGAAAACACAGTCAGCTGATCGAATGCACCTATTTCCACATCTACACTCCATCAGCTGATTATTTCTATTTGTTGTTTCTATTTGTGTAATTTATTGAAATGTGAACCAAAAGTTAATCAAACATGTTTTGAATAAAAAGCACATATGGACAGAAGGTGTAAACCTATTACATGGATAAGTAAACACATTTAGTCAAATAAAGTGACAGACTAGGCCTGTGCAGTTGGTATCAGCTTTGCCCAGCATGGGCTCCTCCATCAGGCCTGGTCCTCCTCGCTGAGGAAAGACCCTCAGTCCTCTCCAAACCAACAGACAGGACGTCCATCACACGGAGGTTTCTCCCTGAAGTCTCTGCAGCTCTCTGGACACCATGCTGTCTCAATCCGTCCACACTGAATATGAGGGGGAAAATGAAAATAATAAATGCTTTAGTTTAGACAATAAGAAATATAAAGTTGACTGTTGAGTTTTTTTAGATTGTCAATACTATTACTGTATAACTAATATCTCAGGTTAAAGGAGCAGTAGGTAAGTTTGAGAAACTGCCTCGAGTGCACAAAAATTCCAAAGTACACAACCGAAAAGAATCCGCCCCTTCCTTCAGACTTCCTACAGAGCACCTCCTCCAACACACGTGAACGCGCACATGAACTCAGTGAAGACTTACATTGCTCAATCAGATGTAAGAAAACAACACCTAAGATCAAACTTACCTACCCCTCCTTTAAGAGGCACATTCAAATAAAGATTGGTCTTTAAATACATTTTGTCTTTTTAATTGTTTCTCTAAAGTCAAGGATCTAGAACTGGTACTTAGTTTTAATGATACCGTCTGGTTATTATGCTGTTTGGAGGAGGCCTCACAGGTAAGAGCACTAACTAGCTACCATCACATGTACCTTAGCTTGACTTAAATGTATTAAACGTATCATTAAGTGATATCAAAATATAAATAAATAATGTCATGCAAACATATTAATATTTGCTTGATTCCAGTGTTGAATTTAGCACAATTGCATACAAACGTTAAAGGAGGGGTAGGTAAGTTTGAGAAACCGTCTCGAAATACACTTTTTGTTATATTCCATGGAATGCTCTTAATATCCTGATAGCAATGAATATTCTAAGTGCTTTGAAAAAAAATCCATAAAAAAAATTCATCTGTGGAAGCCGTAATACTGTAAAAACTACGACCAATTATTTCAGCCGGGCCGGCTAAAATAATTGGTTGGTCGACCTGTCTGTCAGCCTTCAATCTCGTGCACACACACACTCGTGCAGTCATTGCGCGTGCCGTCATTGGGCGTGTTTCCCGTCTCCTGCTCAGTCGCCAGCAGCAGCCGCTGCAGCAGGACACTTTCACCATGGCAGAGTTTGCATCAACATCGTCTACCGGTCGCAAAAGAAAAACTGTAATGGAGCAAATTATGAAGAAAAAGAAAGTGGAAACTAGGAGAAGTCAAACCAGAGTCAATATCGGAGTTGCTTTTCAACGATAATTTGCTACTTATGGAGCACACCGAGCTGATATGTAACGTTACCGCAGCCTGGTCTCGTCAGCTAGACGTAACATTTTTAATACATTTTCACAAAACAAACATGCTAGCTTTCATTTCATTTCAAACCTTTATTTATACAGATTATCCCATTGAGATCATTGATCTCTTTTTCAAGGGAGACCTGCTCAAGTAGGTTCCACATGAAGCATAAAACATAGACAGAACAACAAGGACATCAATACAGCATCATTTACATAATTATCCACAGAAACAGGTACCAATAGCTTCCGATTGAGTAGCATCCAACCGAGCTTTAAAAACATTTAGTGGCACCAGATTGCTCAGCTTCCATTCCTTTTGCAGACTATTCCAAGACAGAGGAGCTGCGCATCTAAAAGCTGTCTTCCATAAGACAGTCCTAGCAGTTGGCACATTTAATAAAACCACAGCATTTGATCTCAGGCAGTAGCCACTTACAATTTTCCGTGAGATCAGGGAGCAGATATAAGATGGAAGTTTCCCTAACATGGCTTTGTATATAAAAATGTACCAGTGACTGAGCCTCCGTACAGTTAATGAAAGCAAACCAGCCCTTGCATACAGGGTACAGTGATGGGTTAATGCTTTACAATTTGTCACAAATCTTAGTGCACTGTGATACGCAGCATCTAACTTGTTCAGTTCATGGGCAGGTGCATTCATATAGATCAGATCACCATAGTCCAGCACAGGTAAAAAGGTCACAGTGACTAGCCTTTTCCTGGCCTCAAGCGAGAAACAGGACTTGTTCCTGTAGAAGAAACCTAGCCTAACCCTCAGCTTTTTAAGCAGGTTATTTACATGAAGTTTAAAAGTGAGACAATCATCAAGCCAGATACCAAGGTATTTGTAACAGGTAACCACTTCAAGTTTTATTCCTTGCGTAGTTACAATATCTAAAACAGGCTCTGGTGACTTTTTAGCTTTAGAAAAGAGCATTACCTTGGTTTTATCCACATTTAAAAGAAGCTTTAGTTCAGAGAGCTGAGTCTGAATAATGTTAAAAACTGCCTGTAATTTAACACCAGCCTCCTTAATGGAGGGACCTGCACAGTACATCACGGTATCATCTGCATAAAAATGTACAGTGGCTTCATCGACATTTTCACCTAAACTGTTGATGTAGATTGAGAATAAAAGTGGACCTAAAACTGAACCTTGGGGAACACCATTTGCAATGTTCAACCACTCAGAAGACAGCCCATCAAAATGACCACATTGGGACCTTTCAGAGAGGTAGTTCACAAACCACCCCACTGCATGGCTGGACATGCCTATAGGCTACTGGCTAGCCTCTGCTTTAAGATGCGATGATCAACGGTGTCAAACGCTTTGGAAAGGTCAATAAATAGGGCTGCACAACTCTGCTTATTATCTAAAATACTCGCCACATCATTCACCACTTTCATTGTGTCAGTGATGGTGCTATGTTGCTTCCTGAAGCCTGACTGATGTTTAGACAGGATGTCATTTGTACATAAAAACACCTTTACCTGTTCACTCACGAAGCGTTCAAGAACCTTAGCCAGAACTGACAACTTAGAGATTGGCCTGTAGTTATTTAATAAGGTGGCCTCCCCTCCTTTTAGTAAAGGCAGGACATACGCTGACTTCCACAATTTTGGAATTGTGTTTGTGCTGAGGGAGAGGTTAAAAAGAGTAGTAAGAGGAGGTGGAGCAATAAAATCTGCAGCTATCTTTAAAAAGAAAGGTTCTAAGTTGTCCGGGCCAGCCGGTTTCTTAGGATCTAACTTGGTTAAAACTTCACGAACAACATCAACAGTAAAAGGAGTAAAACTAAAAGGGTTTTCCAAAACACGTTTTCAGAGTCACAGACTGTAGTGTTCACAGAAACAGAGTTAGTGGCAGAATCAAATAGAGAACCACAGGACACAAAATGCTCATTAAAGCAATTTAGCATAGTAACCCTGTCCGATATGGAGCCAGATGCTGTGGTAATGCACGGAGGTAGCTCATTACGGATATCACCGGTGGATAATGATTGAATGGCTTTCCAAAAATGTCCAGGATTATTCCGATTCTTTGTGGTTACTGACAGATAGTACTTTGATTTAGCACTTTTGACCTGTGAAGTGAAACTATTTCTTAGCTGCCTAAAACGCAGCCAGTCTACCTCTGAGCCTGATTTCCTAGCCTTTGCCCAGGCCTCGTTTCTCTCATGAAGGAGACTGGACAGTTCAGCAGAAAACCAAGGATTGTCTCGTTCCCTTTACTCTAAATTTACGCAGGGGTGCATGTCTATCAATGATCTCCATTCAAACTTCAAACATATAAGCACTGACAATAACTTTGTTATACATTTGTTTTACATTCATTATCATGATCTTAGGTGTTGTTTTCTTACATCTGATTGAGCCATGTAAGTCTTCACTGAGGTCATGTGCGCGTTCACGTGTGTTGGAGGAGGTGCTCTGTAGGAAGTCTGAAGGAAGGGGCGGATTCTTTTCGGCTATGTACTTTGGAATTTTTGTGCACTCGAGCTGGTTTCTCAAACTTACCTACTGCTCCTTTAAGGGATTTTAAGATTCTGAAGTATTATGCTAAAAACTCAATAACTTAGATTATAATTTATAGTTTTGCTGAATAGTTTGATGTCCGCTTACCTTAGAAACGTAAAATGCGACGGCAGTGTGCAGATGGGGAGCATGTTAGCTTAGCTTGGTAGCTTCAGCTAGCTCTGGAACTTCCAGCTCGGTGGCAGCAGGTCCCGCCTCGGCTCCGCCTCTTTGCCCTTATTTGGAGCAGGCTGGAGCAGGCAGGAGTTGAACTCTGCCGTCACTGTCGAGCCGTTAGTGGCCGACTCCGCCTACTAAGGGCTTCTCGGCAACTCTGCAGAATCCTATGGGTGACGTCACAGACCCTACGTCCATTTATATATACAGTCTATGGATAAGACACACTTTTTTGCCAAATATCAGCATTTTTTTTCTTTTCATTTTTTTGCACAGATTGCAAAGTGGCAAAAATAGTATAACTTATTGTTCTAGCAAAGGGATTGCACAGTTGTATTATGTATTTTTTTTGACCACACAGAATTTTGGAGCATTGTATTATTATCACTGTTCTAGCAAAGTGAATTTTTTTTAAAGGAATGCTTACGTTCATATTGATGTATTTTAATAAATGTTAACTTGGCCCATTACCTGACTATTTGTGTTGGGGGGCCCGACTTTTTTTTTTCTCCAAAAGGGAAGTTTGAGAACCACTGGCCTGGCCTAGCTTCAATGAAATCAATCGCATTCAGAAAACAAACATTTTAAAGTGTTTTGCTTGTTGTGTTGCAGACAGACCTGACAAAGCATTAACTCTGGCTTTTTACTAATCACTATCATTACATTGTTATTTTGGCATTCTTTCCATATGTTTATTGAAATGTATTCACAGCAAATTCAATGTAAATTGGGTTCAACGTGCTAAAGTGTACCAGATTAATTCAGCTGATGTTATGAATCCAGACACAAAGCTGTTTTGTTTCCTAATGATATGAATAACTAACCACTATCTACCTTACCAGGATGAACAATCATCTAGAGATACAGACTTTATTTTAAATATGAAACTAGAATTTGCCACATTGTTGTACCTTTGGTGAGAATCAGCTCCACTAATGTAAAGTGCTGTAAAGGATGTGTTCATCTCCACAGAGGGAAGAGGAAGAGTGGTGTTCCTGTGGAGGAGCAGCTGTCCAGCTGTGGTCTGTGTCAGGACATCCTGAAGGATCCAGTCTCTACCAGCTGTGGACACTGGTTCTGCAGACAGTGCATCACCTCATACTGGGAGCAGCTTCCTCCGTCAGGAGACTCCTGCTGTCCTCAGTGTGGAGAAAGATGCAGCATTTTACAAAGTAAGAGGCCGAACATGTGCAGCCTCTTTACCGCTGTCTGGGTGCTGGGTGTCTACTCTTCTATAGAAACACTATATCATCTGATCCCTTCTTCAAGGCTTTGGGTTTAAAGTGTGTACACAAATATTTCATGTGGGACAGCAGTGTTTCCCTAAAAAACGCTTTCTGTCTTACTCAGACATTACTACATTAGCCCAGCACTTATATAACATTTACGTATGATAGTATAAATATCTGGCAACTAGTATGTGTGGTTCCTTCTGGAGTCTTCATGTCCAGGATTGTTTGTGTTGTAAAGTATAGACCAGGGTAGGATTTTCACGGCGGCCATGACGGCCATGGCCGTCGTAGCCCCTCGGTCTGGCAGTTATGCCCCACAAATAATTGTACGTCCTACGGCCACCATGGCCTTTGGGCCACTCACACTATTAAAATCTCGAAGTTGCTTTAAAAGCGACAGAACAGTGTTTTCTGAACTGCATTATGCTGCGTTTACAACGGACGCGATGCGAATATTCGCATTGCTCTAACCACTGGAGTTTCACCGCGGTTGTCAGCTGTGTTTACTCCTGTCATTCAAACAGGACGCGCTGGAGAGGGGGCGGGGCTTATTTCCATGTAAATACTGTGGTGGAAACCAACTACGACAAAATTAACCTATTTTACAGTGATTTAATTGTAATATACGTTTAAAAATGATACTGAAGTAACTACAAACTGATACCGGTTAGTAAAAAACATGAATTAATGCTTTGACAAGTCTGCAGACAGACGGCAAGCGAAAAACCTTTTAAAATGCGTGTTTTCTGAATGGATCAATCAGGCTAAACTAACCTGTAGCTGCTCCATCCACACTCACAACAACGTCCTAAAGACAGAATTCAAGCAGCGATTGTATTCGCCATGACACAGACAGTCTGTGGTTTGTACATGTTTAACTTTTGTCCAGTTTCTGAACAGAGCTGTGAGGAGTTGATTAAAGAGACTCTCGTACACACACACACACACACACACACACACACACACACACACACACACACACACACACACACTGCTAAATGATGTATGTGCAGAGTTTGACCCTTGAAGGCTGTTTCTTCTGCTCTGAAATTGAATATATGTGTTACATATTAATAGAATTTTAGATTTTTTTATTTGATTTTGGATTTGTGAATGGGAGAAGTAGTAGATGGAAAACATACCAAACACTAATTATTAAAAGTAGAGTATTTTATTTTATATACGGTAATACTAAGGCGGCATAGGCCTATATGATGATATCATGTTTGACATTATTGATATTAAAAAAGTGATTTGTTTTCCATGTCATTCGTGTGTTTTTCTTATCAAAAAGTGAAGTTATTTATTTGTAAGCTCCAAATCCAAATGTGTCCCTCAATGGCCTTTGTGCCCTGGCATGTGGCCTTTGCGCCCTGAAAAAATGTGTGACACCAAAGGCCAAATGGCCTTTTCCCTAAAATGACGAAATTCCAAGCCTGGTATAGACATTAAAATGTTTTACAAAAATCATGACATTTAAAACCCTGACTGTTCAGATTCTCAAAAGCATTTTCCTGATTCTCTCATGTTTCCTTTTCTTCCAGCAGATAGTGGTCTGCAGGAGGTTTTAGATGAACATAGGCTCAGTCTGAGGAGGAGATGTGAATGTGTGACTGAAGGAACTGATCAAAGTGAAACCCTCCTCAACAGGATCTTCACTGAGCTCTACATCACACAAGGACAGAGTGAAGAGGTTAATACCCAACATGAGGTGTGGCAGCTGGAGACTGCTTCCAAGAAAGAGACCCTCCATGACACTCCAATCAAGTGCCAGGACATCTTTAAAGCCTTACCTGACCAACAGACTCTCATCAGAGCGGTCCTGACCAACGGAGTCGCTGGAGTTGGAAAAACCTTCTCAGTGCAGAAGTTCACTCTGGACTGGGCCGAGGGTTTGGGAAACCAAGATGTCAGTCTGGTGATCCCGCTCTCCTTCAGGGAGCTGAACCTGATCAAAGGTGAGCAGTACAGTCTTCTCAGGCTGCTCCATGTTTTCCATCCAACCTTACAGAAGGTAACAGCAGAGCAGCTGGTTGGCTGTAAAGTGCTGCTCATCTTTGATGGCCTGGATGAAAGCAGACTTTCTCTGGACTTCAGAAACAATGAGGTTGTGTCTGATGTCTCACAGCAGTCCTCAGTCAACGTGCTGCTGACAAACCTCATCCGGGGGAAGCTGCTTCCCTCGGCTCTCGTCTGGATAACTTCCAGACCTGCAGCGGCCAATCAGATCCCTCCTGAGTGTGTGGACAGGGTAACAGAAGTACGAGGCTTCACTGACGCCCAGAAGGAGGAGTACTTCAGGAGGAGATCGAGTGATGAAGACCTGTCCAGCAGAATCATCTCTCACATCAAGAGCTCCAGGAGCCTCCACATCATGTGTGTGATCCCACTCTTCTGCTGGATCACTGCTGCAGTTCTGGACCACATGTTGACTACAGACCAGAGAGGAGAGCTGCCCCAGACCCTCACTGACATGTACTCACACTTCCTGCTGGTCCAGACCAAGAGGAAGAAGCAGAAGTATGAAGAGGGACATGAGACGAGTCCACAGCAGCTGACGCAGGCTGACAGGGAGGTTCTTCTGAAGCTGGGGAGGCTGGCATTTGAACATCTGGAGAAAGGAGACATCATGTTCTACCAAGAAGACCTGCAGCGCTGTGGTATTGGTGTCACTGAGGCCTTGGTGCACTCAGGAGTTTGTACAGAGATCTTCAAAAGAGAGAGTGTTATCTTCCAGAAAACTGTCTACTGCTTTGTTCATCTGAGCATTCAGGAGTTTCTGGCTGCAGTCTACTTGTTCCACTGTTATACCAACAGAGACACAGCGGTACTGAAGGACTTCCTGCAGGGAGACTGGCCCGATGAGAACAGGAAAAACAGAGATCAGGATTACCCATCCCTGGAAGTCTTCCTGAAGGGAGCCATGGAGAAATCCCTCAGAAGTGAAAATGGCCACCTTGACCTGTTTGTCCGCTTTCTCCACGGCTTCTCTCTGGAGTCCAACCAGAGACTGTTAGGAGGCCTGCTGGGTCGCACAGACAACCGTCCAAAGATCATCCAGAGACTGTTAGGAGGCCTACTGGGTCGCACAGACAACCGTCCAGAAATCATCCAGAGAGCCATCAGCAACCTGAAGGAGATGAACAGTTCTGATATCTCTCCTGACAGGATGATCAACATCTTCCACTGTCTGACAGAGATGAAGGACCACTCAGTACATCAGGAGATCACAGAGTTCCTGAAGTCAGGGAACAGATCAGGGAAGGAACTCTCTGTGATCCACTGCTCTGCTCTGGCCTACATGCTGCAGATGTCAGAGGAGGTTCTGGATGAGTTGGACCTGATGAAGTACATCACATCAAAGGAGGGACGACGGAGACTGATTCCAGCTGTGAGGAACTGCAGGAAGGCCAAGTAAGTCCAGATGTGATTAGCTTCATAAATTGATCTGGATCAGAAGTTTACTTCTTCAAATAAACACTATTAAAAGTTTTGATGTTAAATACTCCGAGAGCAAAATTAAATGATCCAGTTATTCTATTTATATATTGTGACATTTAAAAATGTTTTTCTTTTCTTCACATTATTTTGAGTGATGGAGGCGACATGTCAAACATATGAAGGACTGTAGAGGTTTTCTCAGAGCAGCATGTGATCACAACATACAGCAGTATTTACAGTTATCGGTGAAAGCAGTTATTAATAAATCATTGCAGTTTCTTAAACATGAAATCAGATCTGTTTTTACCACAATGCTTAGGAGTTTAAAATAATGTCTGACAGGCTGACAATGAATAAAGAAAACTTTATTATTAAATTAAATGTACATAATATGTTAAAAGTTGTTCCATTTCAAATTCAGTAAGTTAATTAAATGTTTCCTCTGTTTTTATACTAACACAAGTTGTGATATATGTGTCATTATAGACTTTCTAGGTGTGCACTCACAGAGACTGAATGTGAAGTCGTGGCCTCAGCTCTGAAGTCGGACCCCTCCCATCTGAGAGATCTGGACCTGAATTGGAACAATATGAATAATCCAGGAGTGGAGCTGCTGAGTTCTGGACTAAAGAGTCCAAACTGCAGACTGGAGGCTCTCAGGTCAGTTCACTGACTGCAGTTCATACAGATCTGTTTGTATTTATGATTTTCAGAATTTGCCTGAAGACATTTTAATGCTTTTATTTGTTTCTGTATTTCCAAATGGAAATGGAATCCAAACTTTAAGAATAACAAAGATCAGAGAAGGTGAATGTGTGACGGAGAGTGTTTGAGCTTCCACAGACTCACTCTGTGCTCCATGAGTCAGTGGAGATGCTGTCAGTACTGATGAGCTGTGAGGGAGATGAAGGAGTTGTTAAACATCTGATGAGAGAAACTGCTGAAGAGAGTTCCAGATTATCAGGGATTTGTTTCTACATCATTGCTGACGTTAAAACATTGTTCAGCTCTGATCAGATTATTAAAACATTGAGTTATTTCAAACAGGAACATTGTTTTCTAAAGTTACATCATGTGTCCTTTATTCAGTCTGAGGTACTGCAGTTTGTCAGAGATCAGCTGTGCTACTCTGGCCTCAGCTCTGAAGTCCAACATCCATCTGAGAGATCTGGACCTGAGTCTCAACGATCTGCAGGATTCAGGAGTGGAGCTGCTGAGAGATCTTCTGGAGAGTCCAGACTGCAGACTGAAGACTCTCAGGTCAGTTCTCCATCTTTAACTTGTGTGCTGAGATGAATATGTGAGAGTTGTGTTGACTCTGAGCTGCAGACATCAGGCTGATATCCCTCTGATCCTCACTGAGCATCTTAATGCTAGAGTTGCATAATGCAATGTTGATCTTTACATTTAAATATAACAACAACAAACCTTCACTGCAGAATTCACTCTGAACCTTTTAAACAGCTGAAATTCATCTTGTATTCTCCATCATGATTTTAACAAATTATATCAAATACACAAATTAAATAATTATATTAAAACTATCCAACACTAACAAGTATGTTCAGTTGTTGCTGTTTCCAACATGTTCCTGAGGCTACATGATGCTTATACTGACTGAATAGATTACTCTGAAGATGCTGTGATTTGATGACTCCACTGTTCCTAAAATACATATTCTGGAGGTTTTTCTTCACATTTAAAATTCATCCTGAATTGTGATCTTTGTAAACGATGTGATCTTGAGTTGAATCAGTTTCTTTGGTTTGTATTTGTCTGGCTGCACATCATGAGTTAGTGTAGATGGAGCAGAGTTTCAGATGTGAAGTCTCCTCGTTGTATTGAAGTAGAAGCACGTTGTCTTTAATATTAATGAGAGCTCTTTCCCTCTTTCTGTATATTACAGTTTTTAACCTGTTTGGAGTTTCCACTTTCTGACCTTCTTCAGCTCTGAGCAGATTTCTAAACCTTGAATTATTTCAAACAGGAACATTGTTTTCTAACGTTACATCATGTGTTCTTTATTCAGACTGGATGGCTGCAGATTGTCAGAGATCAGCTGTTCTGCTCTGGCCTCAGCTCTGAAGTCCAACATCCATCTGAGAGATCTGGACCTGAGTGGCAACGCTCTGCAGGATTCAGGAGTGGAGCTGCTGAGAGATCTTCTGGAGAGTCCAGACTGTAGACTGGAGACTCTCGGGTCAGTTCACTGACTCTCGGTTACTGCTGGAGATCTCATGTGTTTCATTAACAGTTGAACTTAATGCTTGAACACCCACACATTTGTGTATGTCGTTGTGAGGGTTTTCCTGCTCACCCAGTTAAAAAGGACAGAAGGAGAGGAAGGCTTGCTTAAAAGAAAGCTTTATTGACTGGCCACAGCTTGCAAACAATACATCAATACTTTAGGAAACAGAGAGAACACTGCTGCCAGTGACAGGCTTTCTTGGGGCAAGTCCTTCTGCCCCTAGGACTCAGACCAAGAGACAAGAACCAGGTTACTGACATGCTTTACTGTTCCCCTGGTTACCTGATCCTTGTCCAGCTGTCTGGAGCCACCCCCATCCCTCCAGCAGCCGGCGCTCTAACCACACCCCACTTCCACAGTCGTTTTGTTCATATTCTTATTTTTCTTGTACTACATTTAATCTGCAGTCATAAAAGTTGACTGTTTCTTAAAATATATATGTTAGATATCCACTGTTAGTTGTTCAAGTAAATGTATGTTGTCTTTTGTAAATGGTCACATCTGAATAAAGAAGTTCATCTGAACTAATATTAGTTTTACATTGATCTCTGAAGCATAAATGTGTTTCTTGCTTCCCATTGATTTAAATGTTTTCACAGATAATAAACAGAAGGCTGATATTATGATGATCCACAATAACAGAATGACAGTCACTGTAATTCAGGGAAAAGCTAATTGATTAGGAGACAGGAATGTTGAGCTACACTTAATAAACCTGAACATCTGATTGGATTATAAACTGATTTTTATCCTCATCATGTTTTCTTTATTCAGACTGAGGTTCTGCAGTTTGTCAGAGATCAGCTGTGCTGCTCTGGCCTCAGCTCTGAAGTCCAACATCCATCTGAGAGTTCTGGACCTGAGAGGCAACGATCTGCAGGATTCAGGAGTGGAGCTGCTGAGAGATCTTCTGGAGAGTCCAGACTGCAGACTGGAGACTCTCAGGTCAGTTCTCCATCTTTAACTTGTGTGCTGAGATGAATATGTGAGAGTTGTGTTGACTCTGAGCTGCAGACATCAGGCTGATATCACTCTGATCCTCACTGAGCATCTTAATGCTAGAGTTGCATAATGCAATGTTGATCTTTACATTGAAATATAACAACAAAAAACCTTTACTGCAGAATTCACTCTGAACCTTTTAAACAGCTGAAATTCATCTTGTATTCTCCATCATGATTTTAACAAATGATATAAAATACAAGAATTAAATATTTATATTAAAACTATCCAACACTAACAAGTATTTTCACTTGCTGTTTCCAACATGATCCTGAAGCTACATGATGCTTATACTGACTGAATAGTTTACTCTAAAGATGCTGTGATTTGATGACTCCACTGATCCTAAAATACATATTCTGGATGTTTTTCATTGCGATCTTCGTAAACGTTGTGATCTTGACTTGAATCAGTTTCTGTGGTTTGTATTTGTCTGGCTGCACATCATGAGTTAGTGTAGATGGAGCAGAGTTTCAGATGTGAAGTCTCCTCGTTTTATTGAAGTAGAAGCACGTTGTCTTTAATATTAATGAGAGCTCTGTGGTGTCTAGACATTTGTGTTAAGTTAATTTATTTAGTTCAGTCCTTTTGTCTTTTGCTTTGTCTTGTGATTTCCTGTTTTATTTTGTAGTAACATTTCCCTCTCGTTTCAGAGCATTCCTGCCCTTGTGTGTTTTTCCCTCCAGTGTGATTGTCAGCCCCTCCCTTAATTGTTGCCACCTGTGTCCCCTTACCTAGTGTGTATATATAGTCTGCGTCTCCCTTTGTCCTGTCTCCCTTTGTCCTGTGCCAGTTCGTCTTGTCTCGTCAAGCCTGCCAGTCATTCCTTGATCGTGTTAAGTATATTTTTGATAGTCCATGTAGATGTTTTTGTTTAGAGTTTTGATCCTCCAAGTGAGCGTTTTGTGTTTTGACCTTAATTAAAAGACCTTGTTAATCTGACCTGTTTCTGGTGTTGTGTGTTTGGGTCCTGAGCCTTGTGACATTCTTAACAAGCTATTTCCCTCTTTCTGTATCTTACAGTTTTTAACCTGTTTGGAGTTTCCACTTTCTAACCTTCTTCAGCTCTGAGCAGATTATTAAACCTGGAGTTATTTCAAACAGGAACATTGTTTTCTAAAGTTACATCATGTGTTCTTTATTCAGACTGAGTGGCTGCAGGTTGTCAGAGATCAGCTGTTCTGCTCTGGCCTCAGCTCTGAAGTCCAACATCCATCTGAGAGATCTGGACCTGAGAGGCAACGATCTGCAGGATTCAGAGAAGCTGCTGAGAGATCTTCTGGAGAGTCCAGACTGCAGACTAGAGACTCTCAGGTCAGTAAGGGGTCTCTGCTGGTTCAGCAGTATTGTATTAAACACAGGGAGATGTTTCTCTCACTGGGGAATCAGATTAGTGATGTTTCCCACTGACTGCAGGTTATTTCATTCTTCCATCAACTATATATTGTAAGCTGAAAATGCAAAGCCACATTTAGTTAGTTAGCAACTTTCTAACAGACGTATATGATTTTACAGAAGAGTGGAAAAGGTTTTCTGTTTTGTTTCCTGTCATGTTTTTAGTTTCTAGCCTAATGACTGTTACTTCCTGTGATGCAGCTGAGAGCTGTGGCAGTCAGTCGTAGTGTTTGCAGAGAAGATATGATGGGATGTAAAGCATGAGATCAGTCAGGCCTCAGAAGCTGACTAACTCAAAGAACAAACACTTATTTTAAACTTCATCCAAAACTGTTGGATTGTGTTCATCCCTGCAGGATCAGAGGCAATACCTTCACAGCCAAGATCCAGAAGACCTGTGAGTACTGAAACCATATCCTCCATTCATCAAACTATTGTACACTAAATCTGATCTTAAAAGATATTTATAGTACAAGAATTATTATTATTGTTTTATTATGTTTCTCTGTCACCACCTCTCTCCATCAGGTGACTCCGATGTGGAACAGGAAGTGAAGACAGACAGAAAGGTGAGAGAGGAGCAGTTGTACAGAGTGAAGTATATTTATTTCACGACTGAATTAAATATAATTATTAATTATTATGGCTGTCAAGTTAAATGCACTACCACTTGCAATTTATCTAGAAACCTAAACAATATCCCGCCCCAAATGGCTGTTACTGTGATTGGCTGGTACTACTGGGCTGTGATGCTGTGATTGGCTGGTAATACTGTGCTGTTATTGGCTGGTAATACTGTGCTGTGATTGGCTGGTAATACTGTGCTGTGATTGACTGGTACTGCTGTGACATGTTAACCCGTTAATAACCCATTTGAAATTGACAAACAAACTCAGATGATCCAGATTAATTTGCATTTTTCAAATTGGTCTGAATATGTTTTGGAATTGTGGTTTGGTTTCATGAAGCTAGAACTTAACTTTATTTCTATTAAAATAACTAACTTTGTTTGTTCCAGGCTCCTGAATCCTTCTCACCTGAACACACAACTGAGTCTTCATACAGGTAATCCTATAATATGACCAAATATTATTTTAAACGCATTAAAAATATATATTCATTTCATTGTGTTTGTTTTAATGTCTTTCACCTTGAGGTATTGCATCCAATCTCTTTCCAACAGATGGAAATAAAATAATGCCTCTGTGTGTAGGAAGGATTGTTTTCTTGTACCAGTCTAGATCATCGCTGGACTAGACATTTTGATAATTTAATGAAAATATGTTTACACAAACATCCTGATGCATGTGGACACATCTTCAGTGATGTTCCTGTAATCATCATGGGCCTCATTTATAAAGCGATGTACGCTCCAAAAATGGCGTACGCCAGTTTCTACGCAATGTTTGCGATTTATAAAATACTAACTTGACGGGAAAACGTGCGGTCCTCCACGCAAACTCTAACCCATGCGTACGCACTAAGCACAACAACGGGAGAGACGAGAAACTGCGACACCGTTGGCAGAAGAAAGAATGGAGAGAAATATGTGGACATGACACTCTAAATAAAATGTTACCTCATTTATCATATATGAATAATTCATTTTCAAACATTGATTAAAGCCAATCTTAAAATGATTAAACAAACGCCTGTTTGAGACTCCTCGTGCACACAAAAACATAACATGGAGAAATAAATAAATGTTACATGTTATTTAAAACCACCTCGAATATGTTGTGTTAATGTTATGAAATGTTTTCTCATAAATGATGCGTTAAGCAGGAGGACAGAATTACGTCTAAACTGACGCCGTGTTGCACTTCTATAGGTTGTAGATACGAGCATGGTTTTATATACCATGTTTTATCATGTTTTATGCCGTTCGCCGCCTACTTGATAAGTCGGGCGTAAAACACAGGAGGTATGGAAACTAAGAACACCATATGTGGTCAATTGTACAGCCAATATAACACAACGCATTAGTTGTGTTTCCTTTAACTGGTGGATTATGGATATAGAGTTGCTGATCGATAGCTGGAACACAAACCACCAAATACAAAATAATAATTCAGATCCAGTCATCATGACTCCACTCCGGAGGGATTCCCCGATCATTTCTTACAGTTTCTCATCAAGGGGGTGTCTCCTGTCCCCGGTACAAACACACTGCCTGAGGAAGGTTAGGCTATGTGTATTATTTTTGTCATTAACCTTTTTCGGACCACTTATTTATTTTGGTAATGATACGACCTCCATGCTGCTACTCTGGTTCAAACTGCATCCACCAAACAATATGATTTATCTCGACCTCCAGAAAATAAGCAAAATCTGACACGGTGTGAGATGTCTTTTTTAGCTGTTCTGTCGTCATTTCCTGCGATCTTCTTCATGCAGTCAGTCAAATTGAATGAATGAATGGGCGTTTCTTTGACTATGTATAGGCAAATATGGGCGTTACGTGAAGCCCGCAAAAGCTGCACCGCATTTCGAGTTGATTGGGATTTTTAAAGGGAAACCGGCGTTGGAAGTGCCATACGCACTTTCCTCACCGGTGCGCAATGTTTGGTGAATCGGAAAGTGGCGGAAAATATATGGACCTATTTTTCGGATTTCTACTACGTAAACGTCAATCCTACGCACGTCGTTATACATGAGGCCCCAGGTGTTTCAGATCTTTCAACAAACCCTCCTCCAGTTCAGACTCCAGCTGGATGAACAGTTAGAACACAGGCCAGTGAAGGCTTGTTGAAGTAACTTGTCCCCTGTGTGTCTACAGGTTCAGGTGTCCTGGTCCAGGTGAGTTCCAGTGTGCTTCGACTGGCCTGGTGTTCGTCATGGCTCAGGAGGCGGAGCTTCTGTACAGGACGGTCCCTTGGGAGGAGAGCTTCCTCCAATCAGCTGGCAAGCAGGCAGCAGGGCCGCTGTTCGACATGAAGAGTTCTGATGAAGCTGCCGTCTGCCAGCTCCACCTGCCACACAGTGAGACAGAGGATGGTAAAGACATCTAGTGTTAACAAATACACCTATATAATGATTAGCACTTTATACTATTTGCTAGCGTTCAAGAGTTATAAAGCAGCTTTATTAAACTAGTCTAACAAATATAGCAACAGTATAATTCAGGCACCAAATCTGTTTCAAAAGAAGAATTTAATTCTCCATTTACTGTAGTCGATGTGTTGCATGACATCATTATTGAAGCATACGATGCAATGCAGCTCTAAATACTGAGTTAGTTTTTCTTTGGGCCCTCTGCAGTCTCCTCACTGTAATATTAAAGAGATTTAAACGGTGATCGGTCAGTCCACAGCATGCTCAGCTGCTAACAATGCTAACTCAATGCCAACTCTCTGTTACTGTTGTGATGCTAGGCTAGCAGTTTGATTCTTTCTTACTTTGAATGACCTTTTTAAGACCACTTTGAATAGAATTTAAGACCTATTTCACGGCAAGAAAGTATGAAGAAAAATTGCTATGAAAGAAGAAATAAGTCACATAATTACTTACAAAGTAAATGTATTCATGTTCAACATAAGAACGAGGACTGAACATAACAGCATATGTTTAACACTGAACTGTGTTGGCGTGTTAAACATAAAGTGTGTGTGTGTTACAAGAGCTATATTCAGAGCTCAGCCACCTTGGCTACTTTCATCGTTGCTCGATTGGTGTTTAGCTGCGGTATTTAGCGTCCACAGCACCTACCGCTTTTAGGGTTGACGTGGACCCCAAACGTCGCCCGGAGGTCCCCGATGTTGTTGCCGGAGCTGCACTAGCTAACGCTGCACTAGCTAACGCTGCACTAGCTAACGCTGCACTAGCTAACACTACATTTGCAAAAGGTGCAGCGGGCTTCAAACATGTCCCCCTCCACTGGTTTCAACCAAGCACTATTTTCAATGTTTTCCAACCAAATACGGTTGAACTTACACTTCACCATATTTATTTGTAGGTAGATTAGCAACCCAGTCTCACGGCCTTTCGTGTTATAGTCACAACATTTAATCTATTGATTCGTGTTCACCAACACGATTATCCCCTTTTTTTCGTGTCACACAGAACGATTTTAAAAGCAATGTATTTCTATTGGTAGTATGTTTCGTGCCTGCAGCACTTCTTTTACTCACGTCGGGTCGTGGAAGACCGGAAGCTGTGTGGTTCATAAAAACCATGATAAAAACATGTTCTTACTCAATATCAAGCCACAATTATTGCTTTTATTTTAAATCGTATATTTTCGGACTTTTGTTGCCGTCTGTGAGGAAAAATAAATGGGGCTCAGAACCTTAGGATACTGAAATCTGTATTTAAATTTTTTTTTTTAAATAACAGTTATTTACTCACCAATAACACACAATTATCCTTGTTTTTATTTATTTGTTTAATTCCATAATCTTGGGCTTTTTGGGCGTCCGTCAGGAACTGAATTTCAAAATAAAAATAACCGGAAACAGACGTAAGCATTTCGAGTGATTACCCAAGATCCTCAGCTATGGTTTAAGATCGCTGATTGGATGTTTTAGCCGCAATGCATGTTGGGATTTGGTGTTTATATGATATAAAATCGGAAAAACATTAAAAAAAAATTAAATAATACTTAATTCCGAGTGTTCATGCTTTTCTCTTTGGAAGTCATCACATAACGGCATTGTAATACACGGTTCGGCTGCATTACATATTACAGATCTGCCGTAGTTCTTTATTTATAGAGCCCTGATGAGAAGAACTTTGGAAAAACTGGAAGAAATGCCTCCGAAACTGAATACTTGACGTGGATCATAAATATATCAACAATTAAACAACATCTTCAATTTCTCTTCACACAATACGTCTCCTTGCAATATCAACACTAATTCGGCTGACTTTTACATTTGATCCAATTCGTAGATAGGTTATATTTACACCATAACGGTGCACAGCTGATATAAAAGGACTTGTAGTTTTTAAAGATATTACTGATTTTCTTTGAATATAAGAATGTAAATACTGAGTCTGAAATAATATAGCAATATGCTGTAAAATTATGTGAAAACATGAATAAAACTACACATCTTCAGATGTTGTACATACATAAGTGTCCTACACTAATAATACAAAGTTATTATGGCCGTGTGTACCTTGTGTGCACCGCCTAGTGGTTAAAGCACGTTATTGAATTATTGTTTTTATGTGTTATATTTGATTTAAAAAATATTAAGAGTACATACTTTCATAGGGGGAAAGTAGAAGGTCAATGATAGAAATATAGAATATAAAAAATCAAGAAGATACTATAAGTGATCTCTACAATAAAACAGTTTAGTGCAAGATGTACAAAGATATTAATAGGAGGAGGTGCAAAACAGAAAAATGAATTAACCTTTGTTTAAACATTACGTAATACTTTAGATTAAGTTCTTTTAAATAACAAAAAAACATTGGGTGTATCTATCTACAGATAAATATTAAGCCTGACAAAGTACTTAACGTCTAATGATTTCCTGCAATGTTAACTATGTTGAAGCACTTATTTTAACTTATATTATACATATGAATTATACTCTTATGTATGTAGATAGTATAAGAAATGTGCAGAATATGACAATTTAATGGTGGAGGTATACACACATATTGATAGGTGTCTTGTAATGCGCTGTTGAGGAATCTGTGACCCAAGATTTTCATTCATTGCATAACTACACCGTAGTTGTATATATGATATGTCAATAAACCTTTGAAAATATTGAAATATTGAAAGGGATGTGCAAAATAGCCATAATATACAGTCTTTAATTAACTATTAGTAGAGAATAACGAGTAATGAATATACTTTATTACTCATTTCCATTCATGTCAATTACAGATAAATGTTTAGTCTTCTCAAGCACCAACTATCAAATATCTCTCCTGATTGTTGGCACTTGACAATCACCTTCCCTGAATTTTACTCAGGTGTAACTAATGTCTGATTTAAGGGTTGTTTATATTTCACATCATTAATCAGAATCTGCAAAGTAACTCAAATAAATGTAGTGGAGTAAAAATACCAGGTTAACCTCGGAATTGTAGTGGAGTAGAATTACAAAGTAACAATGAGCTGTCATGTGGGTATATATTAATGCTGCATATTATGGACACAAGCGATTTTCACCCATTTATTAATTATATGTTTTACATTTGATAACACCAATGTGTTTAATACTGTCAACTTCTAATTGTGGGGTAAACGAAAACGTTCAGTAGATACGGGGGGGTGTTCGATTCCAGTTTTGGATAGTCTGGCGTGGTTTCGTTCCATTTCAAACAGCTGTTTGACGCTCGGCGTAACCTTGGCGCACTGCCACTCCAACATCCAATCACAGAGCTTGAAGATTAATCACGGGGACTGTAGTCCTAAACGATAGCTGGGGATTATGGGTAGTGTAGTGTCTTCGGCCATCCTAAACTCGAAAATGCTCCAAATGTCCCTTACAGGCCTACGTCTGTTTCCGGTAATTTTTATTTTGAAATTCAGTTCCTGACGGACGCCAAAAAACCCAGAGATTATGGAAATAAATAAAAACAAGGATAATTGTGTGTTATTGGTGAGTAAATAACTGTGTTATTTTGAAAAGAATAACAAATTGGAAGGAAAAAAAGATTTAAAAAATACAAATTTCAGTATCCTGAGGCTCTGAGCCCCATTTATTTTCCTCACGGACGGCAACAAAAGTCAGAAATTATACGATTTAAAATAAAAGCAATAATAGTGGCTTGATATTGAGTAAGAACATGTTTTTATCATGGTTTTTATTAACCACACAGCTTCCGGTCTTCCACGACCCGACCGGAGAAAAAGACGTGTTGCAGGCATGAAACACATTACCAGTAGAAATACATTGCTTTCTGTGTGACACGAAAAAAAGGGGATAATCGTGTTGGTGAACACGAATCAATAGATTAAATGTCGTGACTATAACACGAAATTCCATGAGACTGGGTTGAGATTAGAAGATACCAAGGTTTCTGACTGCCGCTAGCTGATGCTTGGTTGCTAGGTTACTAGTTGGGTGTTCTCCAATAAGGGGCTGGCGTTCCATTACTGGTTCCATGTTGATTTATGTCAATACAGATTGTTGGGGGAACTGAAAGACTCTTACCGTACTGGTTACTTTGCAGCCCGGACATTTCCCCCAAAACACATTTAGACCCGATCGCAACACAGAAGTACCTTTCAAATGCCATCATTTTTAAGACCTTCTAAATCATATTTAAGACCTTTCTTATGTTTTTGATCATATTTAAGACTTGTTAAGGCCTTAAATTCTGATTATCAAATGTAAGACTTTTTAAGACCCCGCGGGAACCCTGGTCTAGCTGAACCATTTACAAAACAACAGACAACAATATTTATAAGTTAGACTTTCTACACCCTAAAAGCTTTAGAAAACTCTTCACACATCTAAAGAATCACTCAGACATGAGACTGGACAAAGTCAAGCTGTTCTGGCTGCAGATTACAAAAATGTCAGCAGCCTTGTGAATTAATAAAGTTTATGCATAACAGCAAATGCTCACATCCAGAAAGATCACAGGGGGCGGAACAATAATGAAACATTAGAATAAAAGGTGAAGGATATAAAGTGGTACATCCTAGTGAGGCTCCAAAG
Organism: Gobionotothen gibberifrons; assembly: GCA_943591055.1. NCBI lineage: Eukaryota > Metazoa > Chordata > Actinopteri > Perciformes > Nototheniidae > Gobionotothen > Gobionotothen gibberifrons. The sequence goes on from CALSBZ010018092.1 coordinate 25,358, forward strand.
TGAATGACATTAGATGAACATTAGCTCTGAGCTAAAGTGGTGTGACATTGAATATGATGAAGCTGATTCAGCAGCAATGCAACAGATGACCAGCTCTTTGCTCCACAGCGCTGCTCCTGGACGGCCTGTTGTCTGTCGTCCACATCACTGATGAAGGCCTGAGCATCTTGGAGCCGCTGGAGGTCACACGCACTCACGTGGTGGTGAAGGTGCCTCACCTCTCTCTCTTTGGCCTGGTCTGGGATCTTCTTAAAAGGTATCTGCTTCTGCGGGTAGAGGGCAAGATTCTGGTGTTCCTTCAACCCCCGGTCAGAGAGGAGCAAACACTGGATGTACATCTGCTGCAGAAAAACGTCCCTAAGAAGGAGGTAAGGCCATGTGCTCACCATCAGACTAAACACTGGTTTAAACCACAGCTGTTTCCTCACACACTGCTCCTCTTCTCAAACCTTCTCGTGCTGGGAGAAGAATAAGATCTATCTAAACTGTAATTCTTCAGATCGCTCTTTGTGGTTTTGTATGATTCTCTCTCAGCATGT
>CALSBZ010018107.1:2213-15069 GCA_943591055.1 Gobionotothen gibberifrons
CAACTCCCCTTGCATTCCTCCAGAGGTCACTTATGAAAACTTAAAGTTTTTTAAGAACCAGGCTGGGGGTCTTGAGGCACCAAAATGTATCCGACCAAGAGTGCACTTGCATCGGATGAATTCCTCCATGACATCAGACAGCCGTTTTTCTTCTGAGTGCCTCCAAAAACCGGGTTTCCGAAATGGTGCAGACAGTAGTCTGAAATGGATGAATGAATTTTTTCATCAGAGAAAGGGAAAAAAATTATCCCTTCTCCGACAAAACTTTTGACGGAGAAGTGGGAAAAGGTCCGGGGCTTCACCAAAAAGCGCCAAAGATTTGACTTTTGAGTTCCCCTTCTCCCGTTGGCACTTAGGCTGATTTTTGAAAATAATTAATAATTGGAAAAAATGTACAAAACCTGCTTTGATTAGGCTAATTTTTTCTGCAAACATCCAGGGGCATGCAGGCTACATTACTACCCAGGAATAGTTCTGAAATTCGGATGGAAAGTGACAAAAAATGAAGCGTACATTTCACCTGTACTAACTAATAGGCATATGGACGGATTTCCGTCCATATGCCTATTAGTTAGTACAGGTGAAATGTACGGAAGGAAAACATTTACAAAACCTGCTTTGATTAGGCTATTTTTTTCTGCAAACATCCAGGGGCATGGAGGCTACATTCCTACCCAGAAGAAAGTCTGAAAATCGGACGAAAAGTGACAAAAATAGCCATTCATAAAATACTACCGTATTTCGACTTTCAAAGTTACGTGAACACAAAGTCAGTATAGTGTCCCACTTCCAGTGTACAGATAAAAAAATGCAAAATCCCTCCTGCTAGCAGGCTCATTTTCTCTGGACACACCCAGGGGCATAAAGGCTACATTCCTACCCAGGAATAGTTCTGAAATTCGGCCTGGAACAGTGCTTGAATCCCGGGGGAATGAGTGAAAAACCAGTCAAACTGTTTTAATTCCAGGAAAAACAGCAGAATCACTGCTGTTTGCAGGCTCTCCCACTCACACAGACTCCCAGGGTGATGTACCTGGTGAGAGTAGCCAGGAACAGTGGCTGAATCATGGGTAAATGAGAGTTAAAAGGCGCGTACATTTCACCTGTACTAACTAATAGGCTTATGGACAGATTTCCGTACATTTCACAATAGCTCAGCATAGGCCATATGTACGCAAGAAAAAAATGCCTAATCCCTACTGCTAGCAGGCTCATTTTCTCTGGACACACCCAGGGGCATAAAGGCTACATTCCTACCCAGGAATAGTTCTGAAATTCGGCCTGGAACGGTGCTTGAATCCCGGGGGAATGAGTGAAAAACCAGTCAAACTGTTTTAATTCCAGGAAAAACAGCAGAATCACTGCTGTTTGCAGGCTCTCCCACTCACACAGACTCCCAGGGTGATGTACCTGGTGAGAGTAGCCAGGAACAGTGGCTGAATCATGGGTAAATGAGTGTTAAAAGGAGCGTACATTTCACCTGTACTAACTAATAGGCATATGGACAGATTTTTCACCATATGAGTGAAAAACAAGTCAAACTGTTTTAATTCCAGGAAACAGCAGAATCACTGCAGCATCACCACCTATGTGTGCAGGCAGACACCCAGGCTGACACAGGTGCTGAGTCTAGCCTGCGAGAGTGCTTGACATTGAAAAAGCACTCTGATTATTTCACAGCTCCAGGAGAACCAGGGTGGATGAGACAACATTTACACCCAGGAATAGTCTCTGAAGCAAGGGTACATTTGTTTCAAATGTCGCAGGCACTTTTTAAATTCATTCATCCATGCTGGTAGGCCTGGGAACCCACTGGGTGCATAGACCACTCTGGTCAAATGTGTACAGCCTGGGACAGGGACTTGTACATGTGGTTGCCAAAACATGTCAATGGCGTAGACTTGCTGTAGATATGCCGGGAACATCCCATGCTAGCCCGGGCATAATGAAGACTTATCCCTTACATTTAAAGCAAAAACTACCAACGTAACAAGAGACACCTAACTGAAGACTTAACAAGACACCTCCATGAAGTAATGACTACACAAATTAATGTTTAAAATACAACACACACAAATTAATAGCATGCAGGGTTAAAAAAGAAAATAAGTTATGAACTCACCCCTGTCTGTGAAAAAACAGCGCCATGTGCTTTAGAATGATTGTTTTTATCAATTTGGGTTTGGTTTTAACATTAAAATGCACAGCTATTTTCAGGATCCGCCGGCTGCCGTCAAACACACAAATCTAACATTTCCTAGTGTAACTAGTGAAGAATCTTTGTCTTAACAGGCATTCTTCTTACCGATTGATTTGAGCTCTTTTGTGTGTCTGCGTTGCCAGTGTCTCCGGAGAACAGCTGGCTTTGTTGTTTCTCCTGTTCAGCGGGATCACATCGGGTGTCGTACCAATTATTAGATATGTTCGTTTTTCTCGCGTCCAGGAGAGAACTGGTTAAAATAATGAGAACAATGAGTCTCGACTAAAAGTTTCAAATAGGTTACTTTAATGTAGTAAAAGGCACGGTAATGTTACAAACAAGAATCGTTCAGAGAGAGGAACTCAGCTGTTTGTTCCTCCGTAGATCCGGTGAAGAAGAGAGGCCGGGCTCAACACGTTGAACTGTTATATAATCAGTTCTCGCTCCTCCCCCGCTGCCAGCTGCTATTCACTTCCGCTGTTGTTTCACCAATGTCCGATATCACACTTTACAGAGGATTTTTACATTGTACATTCAACACATGACTAAACACGCCTCTTCTCTACACATGCTCTTTCATCACTTTATTTATCTCATTTTAACGGCTAGAAAACGTTATGTTTGGTCAAACTTTGAGGTCAAGTTACTGTCTGTATTTCAGAGATAACTTCCGGCATAGCTTTTCAAAATAAACTTTTATTCCCTGGTTTGTTCAAGCCGGAAGTCTTTTCAAAATAAAAGCTTAACAATAGACCTTGTGCAAAAACTTCTGTTTTCTCACTAAAAATCAACATTTAAACTGATGGCATGTCTAAACTAAATTATGCCATAAAACATTGATTAAATTACTAACACACTACAGAAGAAGAGCCAGATCAGGCGGCTGTCCTAAAGGTGACAGAGAACGAGCCCGGCGCTACCGCAAAGTTACCCGGTAAGTGAAATTAGCATGGCTATAATTAACGTAACTGTAGCTAACTAGCTAACTTGCTAGCTAACTTGATCAACGTTAGTGTGGTGGATCAATGGAAGAGAAAGGGAGCGAGATACTGCGTGTGTGTGATGTGTGATGTGTGTGTGTGTGTGTGTATTTGTGTGTGTGTGTGTGTGTGTGTGTGTGTGTGTGTGTGTGTGTGTGTATGTGTAGTCATAAACAGAACACAATGTTTATATTATCTCCTTGTTTCGAACACAGATGAGAGCTCCTGGCCAGCCGTGTGGACTGAAAGTCAGGCTAGGGAATTTAAGAACAGGCATCCTTGGTTAGAGTGGAGGGACAGAAAGTTAGGTAAATGTCAGCACACATGCAAAGGAAAGCTGATCTAAACAACAGAAATTCATGAAGTCAATGACTATGCAATTGAGAGTTAATTCATGGTGTTACGTGCTGGGTGTGTTTTATCTGTCTCTCTGCTGTGCAGGTGCAACTGGTCCGCCCCTGGCTCCGCCTTTCCCAGGTGTCCTGATGACAGCCAGCTGGGGATGAATTAAAGGGGGGAAGCTGAAGGAGAAAGGCCCTCTTCTTTCCCGTGCTGAAAGGGAGGAACTACGACGGTGGCCTTCACCTCTCCTCGTGTGGATACATATTATTGTGCTTTATGTTTTGTGTGAACTCTGGAGGACATTAGCATAGGTTTTCGCGGCTTTGTTTTCTTCCTGATAGACTGTGTTTGGACCTTTGGGGTAGAGGAGGGAAGTCTGGTTCCTACGGCCCATGGTGTGGCTGGTCCAGGCCCCCTTCTTCTTTTGTTTTGTTTGGCTTACGATCCTCCAGATGTGATTCCTTTTGCCGGTGGGCATATATATGAGTACGGCTGTGTTGAAAATAAATGACCGTCCGTAACTAATTCTGTGTTTGGCGTGGTTGTTTTATGTTGCGGGTCTTCCCACGGGACGTGACATATGGGGGCTCGTCCAAAGGCTGTCTCGGGCAGGTGCCGGTGTTCTTTCGAGAACGGCCCTTGACAGCATATATATATAGTTTGCTTTTTGTGTGTGCAGTGTAGGGTGGCTTGAGTGATAGCCTAGCTGGTTCAGTTTTGTTTGCTGTTTTTTTTCGTTGGAGTGAGTTAGGTGGGTTTTTTTTGTTTGCGCTATGGAGTTTGAGCTAGAGGGATTTTCGAGTGGTCCGACTCGGGAGAAGTTGGACGCCTGTACCAAAGCCCAGCTGGAGCTAATTGCAGGCAGATTTAACATTACAATTAGCAAACAGCACACGAAACAGGTGATCAAGGAACAGCTGTTGGCGGCGCTTATAGAGCAGGAAGTATTACCGGAGGAAACGGGCGCTATCGATTCTGCTAAAGACGAGGAAACGGAGCTCGCTCCGACATTAAACGAGCTTCAGCTTCAGCTGGAGCTACGTAAATTAATGATTAGAGAGAAGGAGATTGATAACAGGATTAGAGAGAAGGAGATTGATAATGCTAGCAAGCTAAGAGAGAAAGAGATTGATAATGATGTCAAGATTAGAGAGAAAGAGATCGACTTCCAACTCGAAGTCAGGAAACTAGAGGAGGAGTCAAGTCGAATACTTCGTTTGAAAGAGCTGGAGCGCCAAACTCAGCAGTTGGGATCCGCACATCCTCATGAGTTTGATGTAGGTAAATACACCCGATTTATTCCAGTGTTCAGTGAGAGGGACGTGGATAATCTTTTTATTCTTTTCGAACGGGTTGCAACAAGCTTGAAATGGCCGAGGGATGTGTGGACTGTGATGCTGCAGTGCGTTCTAACGGGGAAGGCTCAGGAGGTATACGCTGCATTGTCTGACGAGGTCAGCCGGGATTACGAACAGGTGAAAGCAGCAATTCTGCGCGCTTATGAGCTCGTGCCAGAGGCATATCGTCAGAGGTTTCGCAGTTCTAGAAAGAGGGATTTTCAGGCTTATGTGGAGTTCGCTCGTGAGAAAGAGGGGCTATTTGATCGGTGGTGCTCGTCGACGGGGGTAAGGTCTCTAGAGGACATGAGGACATTAATGCTCATGGAGGACTTTAAAAACTGTTTGCCTGACAGAGTAGCCACCTATATAAATGAGCAAAAACCTGGGAAACTGTCTGATGCTGCGGTTCTGGCTGACGAGTATGTCCTCTCACAAGTCTGTCTTCAGTGGGGGGGATAGCGCGCAGGCCCGGTTCTGTGACAGCAAGGTCCGGGACAGTTCCGCTAACGTGCAGGTACAGGGCAGCATGTCAAGAGCTGGGGAGGAAACCCCGAGGGAGGTGAATTGAGGAACCAGAGAGAGCCCAGTGTGCTTTTTCTGCAAGAAAAGAGGTCATATTGTGGCAAATTGCTTTGCGGGACGAGGAGAAGCCTGTAAAGGCGGTCGCACTTGTCAATACTCCTCAACCGGGTCCTCATAAATCAGAGCTGGAAGTGTTTGCTCCGTTTCTTATGCAGGGAGTGGTGTCTTTGCTTGGGAAGAGCAACAGGGTCCCAGTTACCATTTTGAGGGATACAGCAGCGTCACAATCTTTTATCGTGAGGAGTGTGTTGCCCCTCTCGGAGGAGTCTCCTGTTAATTCCGGTGTTCTGGTGAGGGGGCTTGGGATGCAATATGTAGGGTCACCCTTGCATTACATTCACCTTGAGTCAGATCTCGTTACAGGGCCGGTGAGGGTCGGCGTTCGGTCGTGTTTTCCTATTAAGGGAGTAGATCTGATCTTGGGGAATGATTTGGCCGGTGGCAGTGTGCTCGTTAAGCCGGGGGTGAATGCCGTTGCAGTCACCCGCGTAAGGTCCAAGTGGAAGTTGGACGGACCGATCAGGGACCCTCCATCATGGCGTGAGGGTGGGAAAACAGGTACGATAAGCCCCGGGGCTGTTCGTAAACCTGTCGCTGCCGGCGTGGTGGAGCTGTCCAGTGCTGAAAGTGCCCCCCACCGTCACCTCGGAAGCCCCGATCGCTGCGGAGACTCGGGCGAAGGTTGAGGCTCATTTGGCCCACTTGCCTGACGCGCAGCGTGCAGATGTGCTGGAGCTGATCGTGAGGTGGAGCGCTCTGTGTCGTACCACTCCGGGAGATTCGATCGCCACCAGCGAGAGGGAAGCGCTGGCTACGGTTCTGGCTTTAATTCACTTTAAACAGAGTTTTTCTGTGTTTGGCGTGGTTGTTTTATGTTGCGGGTTCTTCCCACGAGCCACTACCGCTAGGTAGAGGGACGGGACATGACAATGGTCATGTTAAAAGTGAATTTAAAACATTTGCACCATTACGTTACTATATGTTAGTTATCAGTAGTTGTCAAATAATTAGCTATTGAAAAAGTGGAAAATTTTTCTTCTTCTATGCTTTTCATGCATTTGTTAGCCATGATGTAAATATTGTAAGCAGTTTATTAAATACTTTTGAGTAAATGTTGGCTATTTTCTGCAGATGTTATTGGTAAAAACGTGTATTATGCTAATTAGTCATGGTTTTGTTTATTTCCAGGTTGTGCTCTTTGCAGCGCTACAAAATCAACAGGTGTCCTCACAGAACAACGAGTGTCTATGTCTGAGGAGTGGGTGCACTTTAAGATCCAGTCCTCAGATTCAAGCAGATCAACATCTCTGGCCTCTTTGAGAAACAAGATTAGACGACATGAGACGTCCAGAGCACACACAATAGCCCAGGAGCTCACAGAGAAGGGTGGACAGGATTTAGTTGGAAATTTGGTGAGAGCTGTGTCAGAGACTGTGTTTGCAGAGACAGACTCTGTATTCAGAACAGCATACTATCTTGCGAAGATGAACCGACCTTTTACTGACCATGATAGTCTCATTAAGCTTCAGGAAAAAAATGGTGCCAACATGGGCACTAGTCTGCACTCAAGGTACAGTTCCACAAAAATTGTAGAACACATAGCAAAAGAGATGCAGAAAAAAATTGTTCACAGTATTGTGACGTCTTCAAGCAAGTTGTCTGTTCTCATTGACGAGGCTACATCTATCAGCCACAAATCTGCAATGATTGTCAACTTGAAAGCCTCAGTGGATGGAGCTACTCCTGCATTTTTGTTCCTGGAGCTGGTTGAGCTGGAAAGCCAAAGGGCAAAGGATATAGAAGAAGCTCTGCTGAACTGTTTGGACACTGCAGGCTTCACTGAAGAGTGGCTTCAAAAGAACTGGGTCTCATTTGTTTCTGATGGAGCCAGTGTCATGTTAGGCAAGAAGTCTGGTGTGGCAACCAGGCTGACAGCAAGGTACCCTAACCACTTCACATGGCACTGCATGAACCACCGTTTGGAACTGGCTGTATCTGATGCTGTGGATGAGGTTCAGGCAGTCAACCACTTCAAAGTGTTCCTAGAGAAGATTCACAATCTCTACAGTCAGTCCAATACAAATTCACGAGAGCTTCTGGAAGCAGCACAAGAAGTGGGCTCGCAAGTCCTGAAAATTGGCAGAGTTTTAAGTACGCCATGGGTGGCCAGCAGTTTCCGTTCTGTAAAGGCTGTGTGGACATCATATGAAGCACTCAATAGACACTTTGAAAATGCTGCAGGCGACCAAACAAGAAGCAGCAAAGAGAGACAAACCTATAGAGGTCTGGCACGTCGAATGCAAAGCAAGGAATTCCTGTGTGACCTCGGACTCATGTTTGATGCACTGTCTGAACTTGCAAACCTGTCTCAGCAACTCCAGGCCCATTCTGTCACACTCTTGAGGGCAGACCATCTTCTAAAGCGCACCATCAGAGTGCTGGCATCATTCAAAGATACCAAAGGAGAGAAATTAGAGGAGGCACTGACTGCACAAGCTTTGGGACATTTAGGATCTGTTCCCTTGGAGTCAAATGCAAAGCTCACACCAATCAATGCAAAACAATTCCTACAAAGTCTGATCAACAACTTGGAGAAGCGCCTCTCATTTGATGGTGAAATGCTTCATGATCTCAGTGTTCTGGATACAGGCAACTGGCCATCAACCCCTGGCATACGGCATGGTGAGGCACAAGTGAAACGACTCTGCAGGCGGTTCAATCTTGGTGAAGAGCAAGCAGTTAATGGTATGAGAGATTTCCTTGAGCACCCAGACAGTGAGCCTGAAAGCTTAAAGCCACTCATACAATGCATGAAGACCATCCCTTGCAGCACTGCTGAGTGTGAAAGGGGCTTCAGTCTCATGAACAATATATGCACAGACAAGAGATCGACACTGTTGTTGTCAAATGTAAGTCATTTGATGATGATCAGCATCAATGGGCCCCCTGTAACACTTTTTGAGCCAAGGAAGTACGTCACAACATGGCTGAGAAGCCATCGCTCTGCCACGCAAGCAAGGAGGCAATGCACACCTCAGATGCCTGAGTACAAACATGTCTGGAAAGCTCTGTAGACTACCAGACTATGTCTAGAAGTGTTCCATCCTTTTTTCAGGGCGTGTGGACTAACACAGTGAACCCAGTATGGACATGTTGAGTGCTTTTTCAACCCTCATTTATTGAGGTGAAGCTTATGTGTTAATTTGTTTCTTGTTTGAAGCTACATTTGTCTTGTAGCACTTCAAGGATGTTTGCTTGTTAATTTAAGCTGATACAGTACATAGTTTGACAATGATTTATGGAAGATAATAGGGCTGAACAAGTTTGAATAAATATCTAATGCATTGAAAAATATGTTTAAAATCATTATTGTGTGATATTTGTGCAGATCTATGCGAAACAAAGATGTTTTTTTAAGTGTAGAATATGATGTGTGGGTCAGGACATCTGTAGCATGACCATATGTATTGTACTTTACTTGAAAATTGCAGTAGGCCATATTGAGATTTTGATAAAAATGTCGATTAATTGTTCAACCCTAGAAGATAAGTGGGCTTTTTCCATCATTGTTCATTCTTTTATTTTGTTATTGTTAATGTCACTGGCAGTTAAAAGTCACATAAAAATGCTTATAATACATTGACATTAGTGGTGCACGATAATTATCGGCCCGATAATTATCGGTCCGATATTAGGAATTATGACGTCATCCCGATAAACCCGATAAAAGTATTAATAGCCCCGATAATATACAATATATTTTTTGGGTAAAAAAAAAGAAAAAAATACTGCGGTGTGGGTGGATTGGGATGAGGGGCGCTTGTTTTTCACTCGGCTCCTCCCGTTTTGCCAGTACTGTGGTATTAGTGGTTTAGGAAGAGGGGAGTTTTTCACAAATCCAGCGCTCCCTAACTCATGCCTGGCTGTGACGTAAATGGTGTGCAGCCGTGAAGCCAGGACAGTAAACAAACATGTCGTCGGTAGTATGGGACTATTTCAAAGTTTCAGAGTTAGATAGTTCGCTTGCTATTTGTATTAACAAATGCAATGCAGAAGTTCCACGAGGAGGGAAAAAGTCAACGAGCTATAATACAAGTATAATGAGATCGCCACACTCCTTCATACTCTGATCGATAACGATATACGGACCAGTGATGTTAGCCCTGTTAGCATGCTAGGTCTGACGGCGCAGTGGCTGGACAAAGACTACAAACTGTACAGAGCGGTGTTGCATTCTCAGGAGCTACCAGGTTCACACACAGCCGTATATATTATATTATTATCGGTTATCGGTATCGGTCTTGAGAAGCAGGAAGTTATCGGTATCGGTATCGGTTTCAAAAAACCAATATCGTGCATCCCTAATTGACATGTTGATAACACATAACCAGTCTCAAGACTAATCTATGCATTAGTGAGTGTGATGGTGTTCATGAGGTGTTGCTTTGAGACAGGTGTCGCTCTGCGATGCGTTGCTCTAGGATGGATGAATACAATTATTACAGTATACCCACTACAAAAAAGTAGACTACACCACTGGTTAGCCCTACCATAGATTACCCAACAAAAATACTCCAGAGCCGCCACTGCCGACCCGTATTGCGCATGCGCAGATCTAAAATCCATTAGAAATGATAAAAAGAAAAAAGTCTGCTGCTTATTGTTCTACTAGGCCAAAATAGAGTCAAATATGAGAGTGAGAGTGTGTTAATTAATATATTTGGCAGTTTGGAGTAAGTCTTTAGATTTGTTTGTGTGTGTGGGTTTCATGTATAGGCCTCTCACGATAATTAATTTTGTTGCCCTGCTGAAAAAAACAGCTAAGACCAACAAGGCTGGTCAGGCTGGTCAGGCTGGTAAACCAGCTGGTAAACCAGCCTGACCAGCCTGACCGGCCAGTCAATATTAGGCTGGATTAGTTGGCTGGTTGAGAGGGGTTTTGGACACTTTAGCTGGTCAGGATAGCTGGTTTGGTCACAGTGGTCTAGCTGGTCACCATTAGCTGGTCGGGATAGCTGGTTTAGCTGGTAAAAACGGGTGGTCACAGTGGTCTAGCTGGTCAGGATAGCTGGTTTGGTCACAGTGGTCTAGCTGGTTACCATTAGCTGGTCAGGATAGCTGGTTTAGCTGGTAAAAGCTGGTGGTCACAGTGGTCTAGCTGGTCACCATTAGCTGGTTGGGATAGCTGGTTTAGCTGGTGGTCTCAGTGGTCTAGTAGCTGGTCACCATTAGCTGGTCAAGATAGCTGGTTTAGCTGGTGGTCACAGTGTTCTAGCTGGTCACCATGAGCTGGTCAGACTGGTATGATCTTGAGTAGAACTTTAGCTGGGATTACTTGATGGTTAAGCTGGTCATATAAGATGATGAAACACTCTCACCCAATTGCAGTAGCTCAATGGACATCTATCATTTCAGATCAGAGCACCTACCTTACCAGAAAGGTACCAGAATGTATAGAATGTATTGTCTGTAAATAAATACTCATACATCAAATGATTAGAAGCAGGAACATAATTTATAACACACAACATGAACATTAATACAAATTGGAAAACATTTTCGAAACACCCATTAATTCATATTTTTACTTCGACTGTTTCTTCCCGCTTTTCACGAGGTCCTGTATCTTTTGAGAAATGAAGTAACCGACCAACTTCTCCCTCTTCTCCCTCTCGGTCTTCTCCACGTTTTGTTTTGTCAACCATCCTCTGAAGCACTCTTGAAAAGAGAAAGGAAAAACAGATTAACTTTTAACTTTGTGTTATGATTACTTAAATATGTGCACTGTGAGATGAAAAAGAAAAATGTATCAAATTTAGTTTTGAACATTCACTGTGATTGGGTTTATTATCCACGCAATACACCTTGTTTAATTTTGTTCTTAATTTACATTATTTAATTTCATATTCTGTTCTTGTAAATATCATATTCTATTATATTACATGTATATAAACTTTTTGCACTAATTGTTATTTTGTATTTTATTATATATGTTGCATTGTTGGAGGAGCTCAGGTCAGAAGAATTTCATTGACATTTCTACACTTCAGTGGAAAATCCTAAATTGTAGGATAGTGTGGCCATAATAATGCTTTATGATTACATTTCTAGTGAGAAGTGTATATTTTCATTTCAGAATTTACCTCCAGTGGATGTGTAGGAACTACAGTATAGATATTACTTTACACCCGGAAGTATGTATTGTCATTCTTATTGTCGATAAATTGAGGGATATACGCTATATTTTATAACACCAGTATGTACTTTATACATCCACCTTGAGTGTTTTTCTCTGCACCGGAAATCATTTAATTAAAAAAATTAAACCGCATATTATATAAACTATATCAGCGCCACACCTGCGTAACACATGGTGCCTCTTGTCTGAACAATTTTGAAGCGATTTGTAATCTATTCTTGTCGACTTGCAGCCTAAATACAAAGATAACTCCACTCTGCTACCACTGCTTACCTCTAATGAGCCTTAGTAGAACTAGTGTCTGAGTCTTGGGGTCCAGAACTGACTGAAGACATGTGGAACAGAGTACAGGCATGGTTCGATGTACAGGGAACTGGAACTTTGAACAGGTGCTTTCATCTTTTCTGCCTGAAGATTCACAAGTTCTTGATCAGGTGTTTGATGTGGGCTGGCATGATCCTTTCTGCAACGATAAATAAAGAAGACAAAGAAGATATTATTAATAAAAGTAATGATGGTAACAACAATAATATTAGTATAACTATTTATATAGCACTTACACAATTGCAAAGTGATTCTCACAATAAAAATAAAGAACAAAACAATATCAACAATAAAAAAACAAATGGTTATAGGAATGTTAAGAGACAAAGAAATGATAAACATTCTGAGAGGCCGACTACAAAAGGAAGACTCAATGGCTCTTGATGACATCAATGAGCAGTCCCAATAGATGCTGTTGTATAAAAAGAAATAGAATAGCTCCAGATTTCTCCTATTTTGTGTTGGACGATTTGTTATATTGATTGCTGATGGTGGATGTGTATATATATATATATAGCAGTGACGTGCGGTGAGGTTCATGGCTGGTGAGTAGGGATGCACGATAATTATCAGCCCGATATTAGGAATTATGACGTCATACCGATAAACCCGATAACAGTATTAATAGCATCGATAACATACAATATATTTTTTGGGAAAAAAAAAAGAAAAAAATACTGCGGTGTGGGTGGATTGGGATGAGGGGCGCTTGTTTTTCACTCGGCTCCTCCCGTTTTGCCAGTACTGTGGTATTAGTGGTATAGGAAGAGGGGAGTTTTTCACAAATCCAGCGCTCCCTAACTCATGCCTGGCTCTGAAGTAAATGGTGTGCAGCCGTGAAACCAGGACAGTAAACAAACATGTCGTCGGTAGTATGGGACTATTTCAA
>CALSBZ010018172.1:0-12834 GCA_943591055.1 Gobionotothen gibberifrons
CTGTGTGTGTGTGTGTGTGTGTGTGTGTGTGTGTGATTGGCAGAGGGACTGGAAGTTAAATATATTGGGGTAAAGACAGATAAAAGATAAAGATTGCAGGATTTTGTATATCTCATAAGGACTAGTAGCCTTGCACGATGGTGTTCATGGAGCTGTTTCTTCTCCAGTGTTTGTACAGCTCATTCGTAGAATTTAACACGGATCAAACCCGATCATCTTCTACTTCTAGGATGGGTTAAATGCAGAGGCCAAATTGCACTGTGTGTGCTGCATGTGTGACCATTAAAGAGGGGTTCATCCCTCCGATTCTCTAGATAATAAACTCTGACCTGAGGCTGTGCAGCTACTCTAGTGTGTTTAAAAAGTGCCGGTCCTAACCTTTTTGTTACCCTAGGCAAGATTTTAGCTGGCGCCCCCCTTGATTGGGGGGTGGACCTCATCTCCTCTAGGGGAGACCGGGGGCATGACCCCGGGAAGAAATTATTAAACATTCTAAAGTGAAATGCTTCAATCTGGTGCACATTGAGGGCAAAATGAAGAGACTAAATCTTTGGGGTCTCGAAAACCATGTGAACCACGTGCAGGTCCTCTACCACCTGGCCCGAGGGGGCGCCACGGTGTATGGGCGCTGTATGCATATGCAATCTACTGTAGGCCTAGTTCTGTTGTTGTTATCTCATATTTATTGTTAATAGTATTAGTAAAAACAATTGTAAAGAAATACTAAAAGTTAATCATTTTGAATTTGTTCTGCTCCCCCTATTTGCGGCGCCCCCATGGAGGGATGAGCATTTGTCTAAACTTCCTATGATAAGATACGATATACTGGGCCGGCCCTGTGTTTATATCTTCAGCAGTGTGCATGGCCCTTCTGCCTGTAATGCATAAAACCACCAGCAGGATGTTCAGTTTGTGTGTTTGGTTTAAGGATGGTACCCACTTGAATGAATCTTCTTGTTTTGAGTTTGTTTCCTCGTGATTTAAAGGTGGGGTAGGTCATTTTGGAGAAACCGGCTCGAGTGCGCTAGAATTTTAAAATACACAACCGGAAGAAATCTGCCACTTCCTTACAGAGCCCCTCCTCCAACACACATGAACGTGCACATGACCAATGAGGGCACGAGATAAGTTTGTGCACAGATGGAAGGCTGACAGGCAGGTAGGCCATCCAGTTACTTTAGCCGGGCCGGCTCAGATGATTGGTCGTGCTTTTTACAGCGCCACGGCTTCCACAGATGAAATTTTTGTTATGGATTTTTTGTCAAAGCACTTAAGATATTCATTGCTATCAGGATGTTAAGAGCATTCCATGGAATATAACAAAAAGTGTATCTCGAGCCGGTTTCTCAAACTTACCTACCCCACCTTTAATGGAGTTGATCACATTTATAAGGCTACATTTTGGGTTTTGGCCTGTTTCAACATTATCATACCTCCATGCACAAAGTGAGCACATATTGTCCACTGTCTATAAAGCTACACTATGGGTTTTTTTCTTGATGTTCTCAGCCACGTGTTAACTGTTAACGGTTTCATCTAGAGCTCTGAGCTGAAACCACAGAGAGTCTGACCCCAGCCTCAGAAGCACTCTGCACAGGAAGAGGAAGTTCTCACTCACATTATATTACTGTGTCTCACAGTGAGACGCTCAGACAGCAGGAAGACATCATGGAGGTCACAGCGCTCTGCAGCCGACTGTGTGAGTCTCAGCATTCTTTCAACTTTCATTTATTCTTTTATATCAACACATATGAGGCTGATATACCGTTTTCTTTACTTTTATATCTAGTTACGTTTGCAATCATTCTGTTGGGTCTCATATCCAGAAGAGAAGCAATGGTGGGTAACAACTACTAAATATAAACTTTTAAAATACCATACATAATTCTTTCCTTATTTTAAGTCTTTAATTCCCAACCAAAAGGCTGATAATAAACATTTCAATGCATCTGTTTTTAGAGAAATATATAATGTTAATGCAGTTTGAATTAGTTATATTTTTTTACCTGAATAGGTTGACATACAACCAAATGTTCCAGATTGTGAAAACTTCCAGCTCACTTTTGCAATTTTCAATTCTTCAGATTTTTATCATAGTTTTGCAAGTCCTTTGTATTGATCAGATGTTCCATTGTCTCTGTTTCTGTCCTCAGACGCAGCTTTGCAAATGATTGCAGAGAGACTGCAGCTCTTTGAATACACACCCTTCTCTTTTCTCTGCGAGGGTCTTGGCTCTGCTCTGAGAGGGTTTAGGAACAACAATGAGTTAATTCAGGATTGTTATATTATTGATAAATCAACACTGAACTGCACCATTAAATCAGCCTATGCACTGTGTAAGGGAAACTTCTGCAGCAATGGAGAGTCAGGACTCAGAGAGACACGAGGAGAGTTGGAGCTTTGATGTCAAACACTGATGGTTTATTACAAGCATCGGCCGGAGGATTCACATCACAAGTCACAGCAGCCAGAGGTTCTGACTGCCCGGGAGAGTTACCACGTCAATTCTGACACGCCTCTCTCCTGCTAGACCTATTAAATGGTTTACCGAGAGTAATCAACACAGTTGAGGAGAATCAAATATCTGACCCTTATGGCCTCGAAGCCAGCGTTCTCACAACCATAAACCATTTGTGACCGAGAGTCATTATAGAGACATTATACGATTTAAAATAAAAACAATAATCGTGGCTTGATATTGAGTAAGAACATGTTTTTATGAACCCCACAGCTTCCGGTCTTCCAAGACCTGAAAGGACAAAAAGACGTGCTGCACACAGCAATAACTCAGGTAAAAAGATCAGAGTTTGGTCAACAAGATAATGAACACCACGAGCCGAGGACATTATCACTTTCTTTAGCGCTTTTTTTATCTCTTCTTTTGCTCAGGTTGTGTGTGAGGTGTGTAACTTCTCTGTGTGACATGATCGTACCAACAAGTCCTCCAACTCATACGACCAAATGGGCCGATTGTTCAGGCCCTTATTACGACCAAATATGTTGTTTGTTCAAGCGCTTAATACGTCCTATAATTACGTTTTAAAGTCTTCGCCCTCTAGTGCTCCCGTTGAATGCAAACGTTACAGATGATCGTTTATTCACAAATAACCCTCTCTGTAAAATCCTAAATTGTAGGATAGTTTGGCCATTAAAACGCTTTTTGATTTGATTTCTAGCGAGAAGTGTATATTGTACTTTTGGAATCCATGTCCAGTCGATATGTAGGATCTATAGTTTGATAGACATTACGAAGATGATTTGAGGTATGCGGCAGCCTCCATGTAAAGTTATGGGTTGAAAACAGTATTTCGGGTCTCGACGTTTTCATAATAAAACCAATGATCAAATGATTTAACAGTGATATCTGCAGTACTCATCAACTAAAAAAACATCAGTTTATCCTTGTTAATTATATGACATTTATTAGTTTAAATTGTGTACAATGCTTTTATGTTTTTCCCATAGGTTTTTCTCTTTGGATTCTGAGAGACACCTTTCTTTTTTCAGAGGTTTTGATAGGTGTTAGGAAAATATCACTCGACACCAGGTTGAGAATCAATGATCAGGTAACTAATTTATTCTTGCAAGAAGGAGCAGAGTTAAATCACATACAAAGGATATGGGTTAACTCACACACATGAGGTATGTTGCTCAAAGGAACAGCAAAAAACATCAGGCTTATATAGTCCAAAACACAGGAGATAACAACATCAATCAATCAATCAATCAATGTTTATTTATATAGCCCAATATCACAAATGTTACATTTGTCTCAGTGGACTTCACAGTTTGTACAGAATATCAGTATGACAATACGACACCCTCTGTCCTTAGACCCTCTGTCATTAGACCCTCTGTCATTAGACCCTCACATCGTACAAGGAAACACTTCCAGAGAAAACCCCACAGTTTAAAGGGGAACATGGGAGAAACCTCAGGGAGAGCAACAGAGGAGGGATCCCTCTCCCAGGACGGACAGACGTGCAATAGATGCCGTGTGTAAATTAAAAAGATAATACATTTGCAACATAGGTAGTCCAAATGTTTGGAAATGCATGTGTGTATAATAGGAAGATGAATCCACGAGGACATCCATCTAGGACTTATGATCCAGGACCACAGCAACAACCACGACTCAAGATCCAGGGCTCGCGGTCCAGGACACAGGACTGCAGCAACAGGATCATCCATGACTCCGGATCCCGGCGTATATAGACACCAAAAAGAAAGAAATGTAACAAACTAAGCCTATATAGGGGCTGAATCTAATCAGCCCTAACTATAAGCTTTATCAAAAAGGAAGGTCTTAAGCGCACTCTTAAAAACGGATAGGCTGTCTGCCGCCCGAACACAAACTGGAAGCTGATTCCACAAATGTGGAGCTTGACAAAGTCGTAAATCGAGGTGTCGGAAGGTCGGGCCATCTGTGACGTCTTCTGGACTTCCAGCAGTTGTGAGATAATGTAGGAGACAACAAGTATGTGCCTGTCTCCTCATAAAGATCAACAACCTGAACAAATAAGTCCCTGCCTCCTCAGAATAGAACAACAACCTTTCTTCTGTTATCATTAGAGGAGGCAGCTGCAAGGTCGTACAGTCTCAGAGCCACACATGATATCAGTGCATTAAAAAAAACCCAAAGAGTGGAGAAAACAGTATTTCTCCAACATATCCCTCCTGTTTATACTACGGAATAACATAGAACTTGGAAAATACAAATGATTATAAAGATTAAAAATTCATATACAAAAGTACCCAAACGGCTGTATAGGCACATGTTTTAATGTAATCCGAATGGATGCCATGGCCTAATTCTTTCTCTGTACATTGTCAGTTTCTATCACTCAGACCCGTTACTGTTTCCCTGCTAACGTCCACTCTTTAAATTCTACTGGGTTCTGTTGGTTTCTTCACTGGTTTGAGACGAGTGCCCTTATTGGAATCACCTCCCTTTGTAGCCAGACTTCACCACAGTAGAGGCGAGTTTCTGTCTTTAGGTTTAAACAGCTTCACAGTCAGGTGTATCCAGGATGGTCTCTCCGCCACTCTAACTGCAGTCGTTGTAGACAGGAGTACTTGGTAGGGACCCTCCCACTTGGGCGAGTGCCAGCTCTTCCTCTTTATCGCTCTGGTAAACACCCACTCTCCTGGTTTCACTGTCTGTGTGGAGTCAGGTACTTTCTGTGCAGAGGGGACAATAACATTTATGATCTATTTTCT
This sequence comes from Gobionotothen gibberifrons, assembly GCA_943591055.1. Lineage (NCBI taxonomy): Eukaryota > Metazoa > Chordata > Actinopteri > Perciformes > Nototheniidae > Gobionotothen > Gobionotothen gibberifrons. Next base: position 5,221 of record CALSBZ010018172.1, read on the forward strand.
TCTCAACATTTTTGCCATATATTCTGCTGTGTTTTCACTCATACTCTCGTCCTCTCTTACGAATGGTTTTAACTCAGGCAGATAATATGGTCTTCCATATAACATTTCAAAAGGTGACAGCCCTCTAGCACTAGGTAGGATGTGCAAGCTTAGCATCACTGGTGCTAAGCATCTCATCCATGTTTTCCCTGTCTCGGCCATCATGTTCTTTAGTTTAGCTTTTACTGTACCATTATTTCTTTCTATCAACCCCGCTGACTGCGGATGATAAGAACAATGTCGTTTTAAACTGTATCCCAAATACAGCTGTCAAATCCTGAATTATCGCTGTAGATTCTTTCTGGAATTCCAAAACGTGGGATTATGTGATTTGTCAGTGCTTTAGCAACTGTCAATGCATCTGGATTTCTAGTTGGAAAAACTTCAATCCATTTTGAGTACATGTCAATGATTGTTAGACAATATCTCATTCCCTCACATTTATTTAGTTCAATAAAGTCCATGCAAATGTGCTGAAAACTGATACTGGGGCTCAGGTATTTTACCTCTCTTTGGTCTAAACTGTCCCTGAGGGTTATACTGTACACACACAGAACATGCTAAACCGTAGTTTGTAAAGCCATAGGCGTATATCTTCTGTATTACGTCCACAAATTATTCTTCCAGTATACCTTCTCTTTGTCAGGTGCATTCGCTTGCGTGTCTTTTAGTATGTCATGATCAATGTGTTCCATATTTTCAGAAATACATTGGTCATTGTCCTGTCACTGTCTTTGCGCTGCTTTCTTAGCCTCTTCATCTGCCTTCCGGTTCCCTGTGGAAATTGGGTCCGTCCCTGTAGTGTGTGCTGCACACTTACAGACCGCCACTCTCTTAGGGAGTTGTACTGCATCCAAAAGTGATAGGATCAAATCTTTATGTGTAATAGGTTTGTTTGTGGATGTTACCACACCCCTATTCTTCCATTGTTGTGCAAACACATGTATACATGAATAAGCATAGTTGCTGTCTGTATAAATGTTAACGGTCTTCCCTTTTCCTAGTTTGCATGCTTCTGTTAGTGCGATTAGTTCTGCTGCCTGTGCTGATAAGTGAGACGGCAATGCTGCGCCCTTGAGCAGTTTCGTCTGTGTCACTACAGCATAGCCTGTTGCATTGGTTCCATCAAGATTCCTCTTACATGAACCGTCAACATGCATTGTTATGTCTGCATCTGGGAAGGGAATGTCAGACAGGTCTTCCTTGGTAACACTCTGTTCTCAGTTTCTGCGATACAGTCATGTGATTCGTCATCTATCTCTACTGGCAGTAGTGTAGCTGGATTTAAAGTAGTACATCTCTCGATAGTAAGATTTGGTTGTGATAACAACGTAGCCATGCATGCTAAATGTCTAGCTGGTGACATATAGGTTTGTTTATTTTGTAACAATAGTACGGACACTGCGTGAGTTACTTTTAGAGTCAAGGATCTAAAAAGCACTATTGTTGGAGATGCCTGTACTGCCATGGAGGCTGCTATTACTTCTTGTAAACAAATGGGCATGGCTCGAGCTATGGTGTCCAACTGTGAGGAGTAAAATGCTACTGGTCTATTTTTCCCCCTATGTAGTTGAGTGAGTACTGACGTCATAAATCCATTCTTACAATCTGCTGTTTGAACAAACGGTTTTGCATAATCTGGTTACATCTATTCCCATTACTTTTAAGGTAACAAATGGTTTCTCTACGTGAGCCAGCATTAATTCTACTGTACCTAATTCTAAGATCTCCACTTCCTCATCGGATGAGCTGATAGACACGTTATCCGAACTTGCTTCTGTGTCACTGTCAAGGTCTGAGTCATTTTGTCTTAGGTCATCTTGATTTGGGTTATCTTGTTTTGTAGTTGTTTCTGTTGTTTGACTTTCTACGTTAACCTTTTTCATCTGTTCAGGGTCTATGTTTGTGTGTGATAATACATGACCTGATTTTGCAGATGCACTTGGCTCTAGTCATGCCTTCTCCACCCAATCCTCCATTCCTTCCTGTGGCCTCTTTGCTCTGCAGTCGTTTTCCCAATGTCCAAATTTGCCACGCAAAAAGCAACTTCCCTCCGGGAATTTTCCTCCACCTCGTGCTCCACCTCGTGCCCCACCTCGTGCCCCACCTCGTGCCCCACCTCATGCCCCACCTTGTCTGTCCCCTCCGCCACGGCCCCGTCCACACCCTCTTTGATCACCTCGGAAAAGCAATTCAACAGAACATACATCAGAAGTGTAATCATCAGATTCATCCTGTGTTAAAAACACGGCAGTTTGCTTTTGTTTCTTATTTTTCTTTTGTTTGCCAATTTCACCACATTCAGTTTAAATGCCCCCCTTAGAAGATCAGTCACATTCCCTGATATATTCATAACTGGCATAACGGGCATTCTGAATGTCTTACCTGACCGTGTGTTGCTGGGTTCCTCCCTCATGCCGGCTGTTCTCTGCGCGGGAGCATGAGGGTCGGTGTGTGGAGGTGGTTAGTAGGACGTAGCGGGTGGCCAAGGTAGCGGAGTCGGTGGGGGAGCAGAGGGGTGAGACGAGCAGGAGGCCAGGGGTCCGAGGAGATCCCCGGGGTGTTGAGCTGGTGCATGGTTTTCATCTATCCATTGCTCCTGCATCACAGCAGGTCCCACAGGAGGGAGATACGGAGGAGGGGGTTGGCGGCGTCTGCATATCACTTGATCGTCAAGTTTCTCCAGTTTCTCGGAATAGGGGAGATTAGGATACAAGTTATACAAAACTTCATTTTCTGATTTCTTCTTTTCTGATTCTAATTTCTCTTTTTCTGATTTAGCTGTTTCCTCAGCATTTTCCCTTTCTCTCCTTCTCCTCTCTACCTCTCTCATGTCCTTCCCTTCTATTCCTTGCTTCGGCTAACCACATCATAGCCCCTAATAAATCCTCTTCTTCCTCCCTTTTTCCATTCCCGTTACATTTGTTCTCGATGCTATCAATCCATTTTTGGCATTCCTCTACCACTAACCTCCCTTGGAAGTCGTATTTATTTTTGTCACTTTTTAATCTCTTCACACTCGTTCAGACTATTTCTGTTTCTATCTTCTTCCCACGGGTCTTGCTGCAGCATGAACCCATGATTAGACTTCTATAGTTTTCCCCAAAACTAAGTAAAAATGCCGTATAGCTTACGCATAAACTATAAAACTCACAGCGGTTTTAGCAAAACCCAGAAAAATAAACTGTCCTAGTTTTCCCCAAAACTAGGTAAAATACTCATAGCCGTACCTCATACTATAAGCTTGCAATAGTTTTAGCAAAACTAAGAAAACTAAACTGTTAGTTTTCCCCAAAACTAAGAAAATACCCATAGCCGTACCTAGTAACCCACTATAAAATAGTCGTACCTTTATTAATAGTCACCCAATAGTTTTAGTAAAACTAAGAAAATGTACCCTATAGTCCACACACGAACTATAAGATCCTTTAAAAAAGAAAAAAAAAACTCCATTTCTTTTCACACAATACGTCTCCTTGCAGTATCAACACTAATTCGGCTGACTTTTATATTTGATCCAATTGGTAGATAGGTTATATTTACACCATAATAGTGCACAGCTGATAGAAAGGGACTTTTTTGTAGTTTTTAAAGATATTATTTACTACCTTTCCAACTCCTCATGAAGTGACTGTTACAGGTCTATACAGGTTCATGGTACAATGCATAAGCTTCAAATCCAGAGACTGAAACTGTATTTTCCTTTACCGTTCTGTTTTAATTTCACAATAAAGTTAATAGTCATATTATGTTTGATATTATTATGTTTTATTAACTACACCACTGTTTTGTTAACCCGTGCAGCCTAGTGGTAAAAGCACGTTATTGAATTTTGTTGTTGAATACGTTTTATTTGATGAAAACATTTAAATATTAAGAGTAGCCTACATACAAAATTGGGGGAAAGTAGAAGGAGGCATGATTGAAATATATTATAGAAAATATCAAGAAGATACTGTAGTGATCTCTACAATAAAACAGTTTAGTGCAGGACGTCCAAAGATATTAACAGGAGGATGTGCAAAACAGACAAACTAATAAGGCTTTATTTAAACCTTAAAGATTACTTTAAGTTAAGGTCTTCTTTTGAATAAGAAAAAAACGTTGGGGTTATCCACAGATAAATATGAAGTCTGACAAAGTACAAAATGTCCAATATATTGCATAGTTTATTTTGGCACTTGACAATCACCTTCCCTGAATTTGACTCAGGTGTAACTAAAGTCTGATTTAAGGGTTGTTTATATTTCACATCATTAATCAGAATCTGCAAAGTAACTAAAATAAATGTAGTGGAGTAAGAATACCAGGTTAACCTCTGAATTGTAGTGGAGTAGAACAAAGTAGTATGCTGCTGTAACAAAAACATTTCCCAACTTGGGATCAACAAAGTATATCTTATCTTAAGATGATCGATGGCTACTGCCATATTTGCAAAATGCGCCTCTGAACCTTGACAAGTGCATGGGCTTATCAATGAACAACAGGAGGGGTCACAGACATAAGACCAGCTGTTAAATAAAGCTCTTCTGACCTTAGGTGTCATGTGGGTATATTAATTCACCCATTTATTAATTATATGTTTGATAACACCACTGTGTTTCGTATCCCCTAGACCTCCAGGGTGTACACAGTTTAATACTGGCAACTTCTAATTGTGGGAAATACGAAAACGTCTTATAAAGAGACGTGCCATATAATGTTGCGAAACACACAATAGCCAGCATGTGTAGTCCCAGTTTTGGGAAGTCTGCCGTGGTTCCATTTAATTTCATTGAGCTGTTTGACGCTCAGCGTAACCTTGTCGCACTGCCACTCCAACATCCAATCACAGGGCTTGATGACTAATCACGGAGTTTGTAAAGCAAGGCTGATGTTGTAGTCCCAAACGACAGCTGGGGATTCTGGGTAGTGTAGTGTCTTCGGAAACTGTAGTCTCTAAACTCCGAAAAAAACATTTGTTTCTCTGAATCGAATGTTAAAAACACAAAAGCATTGCACACAATTTAAACCAATCAATATTGTGTAATTAACAAGGATAAATTGATGTGTTTTAGTGGATGCGTAATGCAGATATCACTGTGTAATCATTTGACAGTGAGGGGAATATATCCGGTTTTATTATGAAAACTTTGAGACCGGCGAAACTGTTTTCACCCACGCTAACTTTACATGGAAGCTGGATACACATTATCCTGGCGAGACCTCAGATCATCTTCGTAAATATCTATCAAACTATAGATCCTACACATCGACTGGACGTGGATTCTAAGAGTACAATATACACTTCTCGCTAGAAATCGAATCAAAAAGCATTTTAATGGCCAAACTGTTCCACAATTTAGGATTTTCCAGAGAGGGTTATTTGTGAATAAACGTCCCTCCGGAGCGTTTGCAATGAACGGGCCGGGAGCATGTTGTTTCTTACACGACCACTAGAGCACCTCTAGTGGTCGTGTAAGAAACAACATACACTTTAAAACGTGTCTCTGGGTCGTAATAAGGGCATGAACAATCGGCCTATATCGTCGTTTTTTGAAGGATGACAGGCTGGATCGTACGTGCAGCAGCTGTTAGACTTTCTCACACTCAAGACAAAGTTAAAAACCACAGAGATACTGACTGATGCATTTATTTTAAAAGGCGATCTGAGTGTATGTTGTTCTGAGTTTTATTTTAGCCTCCACCAACCTGATCTCACCAGAATGCGTCCTCCACAGATACTTTCAGCTTCTCAGACACAACCCATAGGACATATTTTTTATATAAATGTATGTGAATATGTAGAAGAGGCTTTCAAGAGGCTTTGTAGAAACAGAACAACTTTCAGTTTTCATGGCGTAACTTAAATTGAGTAATACATAATAAGAATTATAGGAACGCAATTGTAAGTCAGTTAAACAAAATACTGTTACAGCCTCACCTTTTTATTATTTTGTCTTTGTAAAAATTGCAAATGTACCTTAACAGTGACAATCATATATATATATATATATTTTTTTTAATTAGCCTTTATTTATACAGATGTAAAATCTCATTGAGACACAAGGTCTCATTTTCAAGAAACAATATATACAATAAATTGCTCCTGTGGGGATTGTCCACACTACTGAATGTATGTAAGTCGCTTTGGATAAAAGCGTCCAACAAGTGACATGTAATGTATTGTAATATAACAGAATTCTGTGGGTTGGACATGACATTTCCTGCAAGCACGGTATCATTGTCACTGTTAGCATTTTAGCATGCTAAGTTTAGCCTATAGCTCAAAGGACAGCTGTGCAGCCTCAGAGAGCTGCTAACATAACTGTAGAAACTGTAGACATCTGTTAACAAGAAAAAAACAGACTCCTCTTAACAGTTCATTTTAATAAAAAAACAACAAACATTTGAGTAAACACAACTGATTTTGCAAACATATAATTATCAGATACCGCTAGAAAAATTTAAATAAAAAAGTATTTATTTGTTTATAAATTGTAAGTAGCACCCCATGTGACATTAACAACATACATGGAAGTTGGTATTTCCCAAAGCGAACATTATCAAAGCTGCACATCAGCTTCTGAACCTATCAATATAAAACAAGATTTCCATTTCTGAGATTTCTAAATTATATTTTTTATGAAAAGAGTAGATTTTCAGTCAAATATAAAAGCAGTGGCCATCAATCAAAGGAAGATCTGTTTACCACAAAACATGTTTTAAATTGTTGAATATCAGAATAATAAAAGTGTGTCTGTGTCAGAGCAGAACAGAGGTTCATTATTCTGTTTAAGTGGATGTCATACAGAGTCGATGCTTCTCTCCATGGCTGAAGAGGACGACCTGCAGTCTGTCTCCAGAGCTCCAGGGCTTCAGATCCCACCATAGAGTGTCTGAACTATTGTGAACATGATCTGGAACCCTTATCTGTAAAATACAAAATCACAGATTTACAAGCAGAATCATTTAATCAATAAATAATAAAAATAATAATGTATGTTGTGATATTCTTATGTTTAACAAATAATTCAGTGCTGAATGAAACACATAAGAAAAGGAAACACTTAACATAAAGTGATAAATCAAGAAAAGACTAACAGTGACAGTTTTCCAGCCTTGAGGTTGAAACATTGATTACATTTGTACATGATAAATGTGTTAATGTTGTTAACCTGCAGATGTAACTCCCAGTGCTTCAGCTGCTTGTCCTGCAGGAAGTTAAATAAGGTGAGAGAGGGAGAGACTAACAAAATGAATGAGATATCTTAACCCACTGGGTTTGTAGATGACATGAAAACAAGTGAAAATGGATTTTATGATAATCAACAGATCATTATCTTGGGTTGCAGAATGTATCCCCCCAAAAAACGTTACCTCATTGGAAGTGTTTCTGAGACAGATATATTTACCATGTTAGTTTCACTCCGTAGTAGATCCTGAGTCAGAGGTCAGATTCTCCGAGCTGACGCTCTCCTGCAGAGTTTGTACCTGAGAGGGAGACGATACACACACACTCTTTGAAAAATATTACGCTGTTTATCCCTGTGTGTGTGTGTGTGTGTGTGTGTGTGTGTGTGTGTGTGTGTGTGT
>CALSBZ010018247.1:0-10015 GCA_943591055.1 Gobionotothen gibberifrons
ATTTTTGGGAAAATCACTCCCTTATTTTAAACAATTACCCATAAAAGTTTGCTATGCAAAAAGATAACATGGACTGCCGTTTAAAATGCCCCAAATTCCAGATACACTTTAGTGTGTGTGAGAACATCCCAGCCTCTCTTAGGATTGATTGAGGGTATTTTCTTTTTCCAAGAGGAGGAGGAGGAGGAGGAGGGGATTTGTCTCCTTGAAGTTGGCGCATAAAACTGAACTCCCCCACCCCCTTATAAGGCATTTCCCCACAGCGTTGGGAGGGGGGATGCAGGATATTCTCACAGGATGTGATGGCTGGACGGCGGTGAACACAGTCAGCTGAGAGGAGGGTCGGTGTGTGAGTGTGTGTGTGGGTGTGTGTGTGAGGCTTGCAGTGTTTCACTTGGTCACAATCGATCAGACAGTGAGTGGGTGTGTGTGTGTGTGTGCAGAGGATGTGAGATCAACATGGTCAGGAGGCTCTGTGAAGACTAGAGATCATCTGAAAGTGAGGTAACGTTCAACTCTATAAAAACACTTAAAGCATGTTGCCTGTTGGAGGGCTGAGGGAGCAGATGTGTGCGTGGCTTCAAAATAATAGTGTAAGGTGTATTTTTGTACTTAAAATACATGAATTTAGCATTGTAAAAGGACTCATATATACTGCATCAATCTCTAAACTAAGGTAACGTACATTGGTCTTATCAGTTAGTAGTTTGCATCAGATTTTACATTAAAAACACATGAGATTTCAAAATAAAAGCTCAGTTTCTTTAAGTACTTCTTCCACTACAGGTTAGTGTTGGGATGGTTTCTCTATAAAAGTAGTAGACTATAGACAATTGCTTAAAAACTGTAATGTCTACTTCGTCAGAGTTGTGTAGCTTGTGGCATTTGATTATTTCTCTAACAAATGTTTTAAACTTGAACGTTTTGAACAATTGAACAATAAGTTAATGTGTGCATGGCTAACACATACTCAAAAAAAATACCACTACAGCAATGTTTAAACTAAACTTCAACCCTGCATTCAAACTAAAAACAAAGCAGTCTTATCCGTTACTTCTTACAGTAGATTTCATGTTCAAATGTATGGAATTTCAAAGTAAAAGCTCGGTTTTCTTTTTAATAAGTAAAGTACTTCTTCCACCACCGGTTGCCAGTGTTGTGATCTCATCAGCTCAAAGTGAGGTCATATTCAACCCCAAAAAAAAGATTATAGTTATTATAAGTTATTTAGAAGAAGACTTGTTGTTGTTGTTGTTGTTGCATGTTTTACTTGTTGGAAGACTTGACTGTGGGAGGAGATGTGTGCATGGTTACAGAATATGGAGAAAAAAGTACCAAATCCCGGAGTCAATCGCAAATTAGGTAACAGTATAGAAGTCTTATCTGTTACTTGTTTGCAGAAGATTTTACATAAAAAACAAATGGAATTTCAAAATAAAATCTCATGTTTTTTACTTAATTGCCAACAAATGCTTTTAAAATGTAAGAAAGAGTGTCTGTTTTTGTGTGCAGCTACACACCTTAACAAACATCACATGAGAGCAATGTGATGTGCTCTTTCAGCAGTAACTCTGTGCCGTTAAATGAGAGTTTAGGAAAAATGTTACATGAATTAAACTTAACTTTTGTCACTTTTAACCATAGCTTTTAACACTCAATTTAACCAGTTGTGTAAAAAAATATACCAAGAGCTTTTTCCTTGTGTAGTTTGTCATTGTGATCCAACAAGTGTAATAATGAGGCTTTAAAGGGGACCTATCATGCAAAATGCACTTTTTGATGTATTTTATACATAACTATGTGTCCCCGGTGTGTCAGGGAACTCACGCAGCGTCAGAAAATAAAACCCTCTCTCTTTTCCTCCGTACCCACATCTTTTAAAAACGGGTGTACAACGAGCGGATACAGATTTGCTGCCGATATGACGTAATTTCGGATGGCGGACCCACAGAAAGTTGCTATCAGAAACAATGCCTGACGTGTTTTGGACGTAATCTCGTATTTGTTTACATTAGCTAGCATCGCTAACACTCAGAGCTAACCTGTACTGGAGAGCATGTGTGTTTAAAAAGCAGGACATCAAAAAAGGAACTCACCTTGTGGTAAACCCGCAAGAGTAAAAGCATTTGAGCTCCATACTGTTTCAGAAATAATCCTTGATGCGATTTAGAACAGGATGGTGTTTTATCACAGCAGAATTTAACTTTATCTCCGGTAGAATTCTGATCAGGCATTAGCTCCGCCTCCTCTTTTTTTTTTTTCAAGCTAAGGACCCAAAATCCGCATTTCTCTAACAGCTGGAATAGAGGGATATGAGGGATTTCTAAAATGCATGATCTGTTTGTATTTTGAGAAAAACACATCATAGACATGTTTTTATATATTGTATATATCTGAGAGCCATAATATATGCCTATAATAGCATGATAAGTGCACTTTAATGTAAATACTCACGTAAAGATCAAGTAATACATAAAGTACCTTAAATGTACTTGACTATACTCCAGTATAACAGTAGGTGAGTTTTTAGAGCAACAGACTCTCCTGGGTATTAACCCTTTCTGTTTCTGTAATTACTCCCACATTGTCTCCGCGGCAGTACACATGTTGTTTTGTTTTGTTCAAGGAAATATTTGAGTTAGTTTCCGCAGAAAATAATGAGACACAGAACCCGAGTCTCGTGAAAAATGACTCACCGAGACGTAAAAAACAATGTCTGACGTTTCTAACAATAAGCAGTGGGGGAAAGTACATCTACTCAAGTACTCAAGTTTAAATATGAAGTATTAAAGTACATTTTCTGCCACTTCATACTTCTTCTTCTTCTTCTTCTTCTTCTTCTTCTTCTTCTTCTTCTTCTTCAAAGATGGAAATATTATATTTTTCACTTCAATATATGTAATGTCACTTCACATTTACCATGATGTGTTCATATGATTCAAATACTACTAATCTACTAAACTAGTAGTACACAAAGTATTCAAAACGTACTCCGCGTTGACAAATTACAACTCTTATATTTCCTTGTCAATGATATGAATAGAATATTTTGTTATCAATAAAGGATGATCTTATCTTTAAAGAGCTGTATTGCATAGTAATATATTATTACTTAAATTGTAAGAACATTTTCACGATATTACTCTTGTACTTTTTACTTTTCGAACAAAGTATCCAAAACGTGCTCCGTGTTGACAAATGACATAACATTAACATAAAAGACTCCTATATTTCCTTGTTAATGATATAAATAGAACATTTTAATATCAATAAAGGTTTATCTTAGCTTATCTAAAATAAACAGTTTTAAAATCACTATTATAATTTGAACTCTACATTTTGATGATATTACTCTTGTACTTTTGACTTTGACTTTGACTTGCAATAGAGTATTTCTAATCTGTGGTATTATAGATACTACTTGAACTTAAGTAAATGATCCGAGGACCACCATAGTTGCCAGTCTTGGGAAACGTAATTTCTTTCTTTTAAACATTTCTCCGCTTGAGAAAAAGATAACTTTTAAAAACGCTCCAAATTCTAAAAGTAGTGTTTTTGAGAACATCCAGCATTAGACATCAATTTCTAAAGCTTGATAAGGAGTATTTCTTTGGGTTGAAGAATCTCTTCTCTCACCGTTACAGTGCAGTTATTGAGACTGCATTTACTGAGAAGTGACGGAAGAAGGTCTTTGTCTACGTCACAGGTTCTCTGTTCCACCAGTTCTGCAGCACACAGTGCACAGTGTAACAAAAAGCCCCGTTTGTACCATAAATAGCACTGTCATAGGTCACACATGTAGGTTGGGCTACTTCCCTCTTCCTTCCCTCTCTGGAGCCATATCACCTGCAGCCAGTGTGTGTGTGTGTGTGTGTGTATCGTGTATGTTAACGTGTGTGTGTGTCCTGCAGCACCATGGCCTGTCTCCAGCTGCTCCTCCCGCTGATGGTCAGCTGCGTGGCGGCGTCCGAACGGCCTCCTCGCCAACTCCCAGCATGCCAAGTTGTAAGTAAAACCCTCACACACACATTTATATACACACACACACACACAGGTCTGTTTACTAAGGTTTAACAGACACACTAACACTCACATTTAGAGGTCCAAAGGTATGAAATTCGTTGATTACTTGCACGTTTTTCGGACAAAACTTAATACATTTCTAATTTTAATTTAAAATGTTGGCATTCAGAGGAAAACTTTTATTTATTTTTAGTTGTTTCATGCCTGGTTGTGAATTAGTGTACGTTGTGATGTGTTCTTTGTTTGTTTGTGTGACTTTTCTAATGTGTATGACATTCTTTTTATCGTAATTTTAACATAAAAATGAGGAAAATCTGTGTGAGTGTTTAAATTGTTTTGAAATAGAGTTGTTCTTGCTATGTTAACAAACCAATTAAGATAACGTTGAACAAAATATTATGCCACTTATATGTATATACATCTGTCGAAAATGTCTTATTTGATGTCAAACCTTATGACATTTGGTTATATCTTATTGTTTAGAATAAAACCAACACGTGAAACTCAGAGGAACTCTTTCAAAACAATCAAAAGGCAAAGAAATTCCTTACAAAACCAGTACAGATCATTTATTCCTTGCCAGCTTTTGGCACAAATAGAGAGATTTCTGGGGTTTATAAATACTTATCCAAAGATCTCCTCGTACAAACTTATCTGAAACTAAACATTCAAATCCAGATTTTTCTCAGTTTTCTTGCATCTCCTCCTGAACGCACATTCCTCACATATCAGTAAAATAAATAAACACTAAATGCCCTCATCTGTTTTTAGTTTATGTCCTCGGGTTGCCCACGGAAACTGAGCTGAGGCACCTAATTCGTCAGGAGGTTTTTTCACATTATCCTGACAGGCAGACGATTTATTCGAACGTTTCTGACCTGAACAGATCGGGTTTGTTCGTTTTAGCTTCAGGCTCCGGTATTCAGACCCAGAAACGTTATTTTGCTTCACTGGAAACTGTGTGAAAGTGTTGCTATGTTTATATTAGACCTTCTGTTCCTCTGAGCTTCTGGTGAATTATGTTGTTGCTTCCTATGCAATCTGCCAACAGTTCTTCTTCTAGTTATGTAACAAACTGGAAATGTCACAGGCATCACTTCCTGTGTGCAGGAGGATTTTCTTTTTCCTAGGAAGGACCAGCAGATTCCTAGAAGAGATTTAGTGACGTCAGGTTGTGTGAGAAGATATTTAGTTGTAGCCTTGTTAGCACGCTATTCCCCAGCTCATATCTGTAGCATTGCTTTCTAATAATGGCATAAAAAGGAAAATATAAGAAATAGACAAAAAACAAATATCCTTACACAGGAGTTTTTCTTTTATTTCACATTATAGTTGGCTCCTTAAAGGCAAAATGCCCATTTCAACAACAAAAGTGCTCCATAATATAAGATTGAAAGTATCAACGCAAGGTGCAAAACGAACACATTATAAAAGGACATCTAAATGCAAATTCTATGGAATAAAAAGTACATTTGCCTCTGAAAAGTAGTGGAGTATGCGTATACTCCACCTCAACAATCTTATTTAGTACAGTGCTTGAGTACATGTACTTTCAAACATGCATATATCAGATTGTACACACTCAAAAGCTTAATATAAGTTGTTTTTTAGTATCACTGATAACACCAGAATCACAGAGAAAAGTCAATGCTTTAAAATGAAGATGTTTTCTTCCTCAGTTCTTGACAACAGACACAAGATGTTTTGCCCTGCAGGAGTTTGTGAATCAATCTGTTTGTTTATGGCTCGTTAGCAAAGAGGAATGGCTATTTCAGGATGCCACAAATATTCCGAGAAGCTAAATGCACTTGGAGAGAAAACGGAGAGGAGGACAAGCTTTAAGAGAGGTGGACAGAATGGGTCTCCGGCCATGTGGTTCCAATTATAAACAACATCTAATAACTAAAATATTCGACTGGATTAAGAGGAACTGGAGAAGATGCCGAATAACTGAGTAATAGAGGTGTGACGTATCGTCTTTGGACTAAAATCGCTCTTCTGTTTGATGAAGAAGTCATTATTGCAATTGTAAAAAGTTATTCTTCCCTTCAGAACGACTCACTATCTTAAACTTCAGAGGGTCTGTACTGCTGCCAAGAACATACTCATGAATCGCCCCTCCACACTTTAAACATTTGCTCTGTGTTGTGTCAGGGTTAATCTGGCAGCGTGCCGACATAATCAGACGTGTGTTTGTGTTTCAGGTCCAGATGGATGTGTTCTGCAGCGATCTGAGCCTCAGAAGTGCACCGGTCGACCTTCCTCACGGCGTTCGAATGCTGGATCTTTCCCTGAACCAGGTGCAGAATCTCTCGCAGGAAACACTGGCGTATCAAAACGGTTTCCACCACCTGAACCTCCGCGCCAACAAGATCCACTTCATCCAGCCGGGGCTCTTCAAAGACATGACGGATCTGAGAGTCTTGGATCTGTCCAGGAATCATTTGAATGTTTTCGCTCATGCCAAAGTCAACATTGGGCCTCTCACAGCTGTGGAGTCGCTCGATCTGTCGAACAACGGGCTGTACACGGGGATGTCGGACTACTTTTTAGCCGATTCTCCATCTCTAATGGACCTTTCTCTGAATGGCAACAGCATCACCAAAATAGCCCATAACACCTTCAGTGGATCCTCATCGCTTAGAAGAATCAGCCTCCACAATAACGTCATCTTGGAGATTGAAGACGGAGCGTTTGAGATCTTGTATCATTTGACTGAACTCGATTTGTCCAAGAACTCGATCACGTGCATCACAGATTTTAACCTTTGCAATTTGAAAGTCCTCAATCTGAGCAAAAACAGCGTGGAGTTCTTCCACAGCGCCACATCGAAGGTCCTCTATAAACTCACGCATCTTGATTTGAGTGAAAACAAAATGCTCTACTTCCCTCTTCTCCCCATATCCAACATTATTGAACACATTGATGTTTCACGAAACCATCTTCAGAGCACCAACGTCACAGGAGGTCTTGAAAAGAGAACACACGTTTATTTCTATTATCTAAAATACCTTGATATGAGTTACAACCAACTCAAAAGCATTCCCGAGTCGTTCTTTCACTGTATGGGATTTCTGGAGGTGCTGAATGTGAGCAATAACTGCATCAACTCGTTCTCTATCACCAACCCAGGCCTCCTGAAGACGGTGAAGATCATCAACCTCAGTTTTAACTCTCTGCAGAGCCTGACATTTGGGGAAAACACTCTGCCGTCGCTGGAAGAACTCTTCTTGCAAGGAAACGACCTCACCACCCTGGATCATGGAATGTTTCAAAGACTACCCAGCATCAAACACCTTCATCTGCAGCAGAACGATCTGGAAATCTGTTCCTCGGAGAATGAACCCCAGGATTGTGTCTCCTTTACTTCCATACCGACCTTGCAATTCCTGAATTTGTCTGAGAACTATTTAAGGGTTTTGCCTGCGAACGCGTTTGCCAACACCTCTTTGAAGTTACTGGATTTGTCGCTAAATCCTGGGCTAGAAATGGACAAAGACTCCCTCTCTGGTTTGGAGCATACCCTAATCCACCTCCTTTTAAAAGAAAACAACATTTCCAGTTTAAACACAGACCTGTCGTCGCTGAAGAGTCTCAAACACATCGACTTATCCACAAACCAGCTGACGAATATACCCGTGTGGAGCAAAGACTCATCCATAGAGTCGCTGAACCTGCAGAACAATAACCTTGTGACGTTGAAGTACAGCTCCATGCTCGCTCTGGAACATTCCCTAAAAACTCTCTACATGGGCTCCAACCCTTTGAGCTGCTGCAGCAACCTCGACTTCCTGCAGATGGTTCAGCGTTCGGCCGTGGTCGTACCGGACATCGAGACGGTCACCTGCGTTCACGAGGAGTATTCAGAACCGGTGAACATCGAGAAAGTGACGCTCGAAATGTGCCACATATCGGGCGTGCAGAACTACGTTATCGCTGTAGTGGTGATAGTGTTGGTTCTGTTGATCGCGATGGCGTTGTTGGTTCGATATTGCCAGGCAAGGAAAAGAAAGTACATCGGACGCTTTACCGCCTAATGAAGGAATATATGTTTGGGACTCTGTTGGTGGTTTTTAATGAAGAGACAGTAGAAAAACTTGAATGTATGTGCCCAAAGTCTTATTGAAGGGACAATTTAAAGACTTGGGCTCATCACCACCATCTTTGCCACTAAAGTGAAGGATTTGAGACGGGACACACATGAAGGAACCACGATGGCTGAACGAGACACCTGTCAATCAAGACAACTTGTGACATTATAGAGAGGGGAAGACCCGCCCCTTACATTGGACCACCATGGGACCTTATTTCGGAAAGATATATGTACGCTAAAAGCCAGAGAAAAAAGATCTGTGCCTCCTGTTTGAGTCCAGGAATCACGCTTATTGGAAAAGATAATTTGACAGGTCAAGAAAGTCGCAGTTTGTCATTTAACTTTAGGTATTAGACGTATCTAGAAAGTCACAAAAGTTGCTTAAATATCTCATATCTCACCGAAAGATAACGTTAAATGTTTTCTTAGAACATAGCTAAGTTAGCTCAAATGTACGGTTCATTGGTAGTTGAAAGCAATAGACAATAATACATAAATAAAAGCTAAAAACGTGCGTAAATGTTTCACCTTTCTCACCCGCCGGAGCTGCTATATCTGTGAGTTTTGTACCAGGATGTACTCACGCACACTTGCTCCTTTTTTACCATCCTGAAAATACAGCACGTAAAATAACGTTACTTTGCTACATAGCTAAGCTACATGGCAAGCTAGCAAGCTATGTAAACTAAGCAAGCTAAGACAACAACAACAACAACAACGGCACTTTCTTAACTTACAAAATGATCTCTTTTAATTGACTTTAATTGATTCATTGCAGGACTAACAGGCGATGAAAGAATGATCTGTTTTTCTACCGTACATGTTTTTTTACGAAATAAAGTCGTATTGCACCAGAAGAGATATTTCTGAAATGAAGACTACAGGAAATCTTGGACTTTTAAAGGACATTTAAACAGCTAGCGTTCCTTGAGCTGATGTTCATTTGAGGAACTGCAACTTTGAAATTCCCAGTTTGCTTATCAAGCCACGTGCTAAGTATCTAGCTTAAGTTTATTGAATGTGAAAAAAAGGATTTACACACTACACTTCAACACTGTTCACCGTACCATGCAATGCTAAAGCAATAGGAGTTATTTGCTTTCTAGTTGATTTAGAAGATGTGTATCTGAGTGGGGATTTTGTCTGTAAGCTAAAAATGAAGAAACACAACCACGACAACAGGTTGTGAAACAAAACACTATTTTCACGTACAAGGAAGTATGAATTAATGAAGTATATGGTATGTCACAAAGTTTGTTTAAAGCAATCCAAGCTGTGTAGTTTGCACTTTAAATGTTCTTCTTATTTGTGTGTATATTGTGACTTTTAACACTAAGAAATATGTTGTTTTTTGACACCAAGCTGGACATTTAAAACATATTTTATGTATTGATCCCAGGCCTGTGGTAGTACATCTATTAATTTGACATGGCTAAGCACTGAAATTAAAATAACTGTGATACTTGGAAGTATAATAGACATAATGTATATTTTTAGATAACAAATGAAGATGAAATCCAGCGCTGTATGTAGTGGGCTACACTGGGATCCACTATTTCATAACATTTGAATTTGCTTGTCGAGTTTATTTGTCTCATCCTGTGATGTAATGTAATGTAAGCAATATTTTCTACTCTGTGTGAAACAATATGTGTGATAAAAAACATTTAAACCTCTTTTCTGCTTACATATTCTTTATTTTGTGGTTTCCTGTACACATTTTGATAACATTGATTAAAGTGTAAAAAAAATCATAGTATGGTTTGTTGGAAATATCAAGTGAAAAGTCATAGTATAGTTCAATCAGGAGCTTGACCCTGGTGGTGGTGAATGGATAGTTGGTTCGGTCTGAAGGGGAGTGGCTTAGCTTGACCCTGGTGGTGGTGAATGGATAGTTGG
>CALSBZ010018278.1:714-11947 GCA_943591055.1 Gobionotothen gibberifrons
ATGATGATGATGATGATGAAACAAAGAGAAACAGCCAGAATGATGAAGAGAGAAAGCAGAGTGTTGTTTTCCTCTGAGGTCATGCTCCATTAAAGAGTTTCATATCTTGATGAATGGAGGATATGGTTTCAGTACTCACAGGTCTTCTGGATCGTGGCTTTGAACGTCTCCCATCCGATCCTGTAGAGACGAACACAATCCAACAGTTTGAGATGCAGTTTAAATAATTGTTAGTTCTTTGAGTCAGCTTCAGAGTCCTGATCTCATGCTTTACATCCCATCATATCTCCTCTGCAAACACTACGACTGCCTGCCACAGCTCTCAGCTGCATGACAGGAAGTAACCAGTCATTGGTCGAGAACAGGGGGGTCCAAACTCTTTCCCCCGAGGGCCGCATACAGAAACATATATAAAGGTCTGGGCCGCTCTCTCGAGGTATGTTGCCTCATAAGTTCAGTTATAAGTCAGAAACCTCAGATGAAGGTAAAGGATGCTTGTTACTTGAAGATGCTTTCAGAAACAAACCGCTCTCAGCTCTCCAGAGGGTTCACTTTATTCTGTCAGCAGCTCCTTCCTTAAAGCAGGAGCTGCAGATTGATTATAATCACAGGAAATATGAAGGTCTATTTCACGCTTGTTATAAAAATAAGTTATTGGGCTTTTTTCTTATCAAGTTAGATTTGATAGAACATGTTTTAATTGAGTGAATTATTTAAAAAGTGGGATTATTAACACATGAATACTACTGTGTAATATATGTGCACATATATATTTAAGAAGTACAATACAAGACAAGCACAAGTTTCATTTCAGTCAGACAACTCACGAGTTTCTTTAACATGTTTATTAGAAGCAGCATATAGTTGAGTTTGGCGATTAGGCTCGGGCATCATCACTCCATAGATATACATGCACGATGAGTGATGATTAAATAACTAACCCCCGAGCCTACAGGTGGAAGCTGGGGTGGAAGCTGGGGTGGTGGTGGGGCAGGCAAGCAGCAGCGACGTAGGTAGCTGCAGCAATCGCAGCAGCAAGCAATGCATGGAGAGAGATCTGGCAGGTTAAATAGAGCGGCATATTAAGGAGACTCTGTTTGGTTGGTTGTAGAGTGGCAAGGGGCGTTATGTATGAATGCAGCATAGTCCTCGAGTTGACTGCCTGAACTAGCTCGCAGGCTTCGCCCCATTTCAGTCAGACAACTCACGAGTTTCTTTAACATGTTTATTAGAAGCAGCATATAGTTGAGTTTGGCGATTAGGCTCGGGCATCATCACTCCATAGATATACATGCACGATGAGTGATGATTAAATAACTAACCCCCAAAACTGCGTGGAGATTAGATATTATCCCCCAAAACTGCATAGCCCGAGCCTGATGCTGGTGATGTAAATCTGATAAGTAGAGGGCCTGGCGAGCTGCCATGTGGCCATTCCCCCTAAGCACAGCGGCTTTAAGGGGAATATACTGCTTAGTGAGACTGCTATGTGAAGGCCCGGGAACAGCCCGAAAAGCCATCCCCCTTAAGCACCGCGGCTTTAAGGACGATATACTACCTAGTGACTGCTATGTGAAGGCCCGGGAACAGCCCGAAAAGCCATCCCCCTTAAGCACCGCGGCTTTAAGGACGATATACTACCTAGTGACTGCTATGTGAAGGCCCGGGAACAGCCCGAAAAGCCATCCCCCTTAAGCACCGCGGCTTTAAGGACGATATACTACCTAGTGACTGCTATGTGAAGGCCCGGGAACAGCCCGAAAAGCCATCCCCCTTAAGCACCGCGGCTTTAAGGACGATATACTACCTAGTGACTGCTATGTGAAGGCCCGGGAACGCCCCGAAAGCCATCCCCCCCAGCACAGCGGCTTTGAGGGGAATATACTACCTATGTATGCTACCTAATGAAACTTCTATGTGAAGCCATCCCCCTTAAACCCGGCGGTTTTAAGGGGAATATACTAATCTAGTGACTGCTATGTGGAGGCCCGGGAACAGCCCGAAAAGCCATCCCCCTTAAGCACCGTGGCTTTAAGGGGAATATACTACCTAGAGAGACTGCTATGTGTAGCCTGGAAGTGACCAGTGCCGACCCCCCCCCCAGCACCGTGGCTTTGAGGGGAATATGCTACCCATCGAGACTGCTGTATCTCGTATTGGGGCAGCGACAACGAGCTTACCCCCCCAAGCATGCAGCTATGAGGGGAATATGCTATAATGAAATAAATATAATCTAACCCAGCAACCACCTGGTATGCAATAACAGAATCCTACAGATATACATCTTTGAACGTTACTCATTCATCGAGCAATGCAAGGGTTCATGGCCGTTTGTGATGAAAGGATCTCGTTCCTGTGAAGCATGATATAGCGCTGGTGGGCAGAAGATGACCGACGGCCCAGGATGCACAGGGTTGAGGTAGGCGGAGAGCTGCGGTTGTGGCTGCGCAGATTCTTAAACAGTGGGAATAGCGATCTGGGGGCAGGTCGCAGCTTAGGCAGAGATCACGCAGCTTGGAGGAGAACCCTCGTCGTTGGGTTTGCAGCCATCGAATAAACATGGGTGCCGACCCATGTGTCGGAGGGCAATGGTGCGAGACGTTCAGCATGGAAGATAAAGGATAAAGAAAACAGTGTTAGTTTTAGCGATGATTATTCGGGGTTCCGTAACTTCCCAAACAGAACTGTCAGACATTGAATGTTTCAAAACAGTGTGTATATTTGATCTACAAAGTTAATTCAGTAAGGGCGAGATTATGCTGAGGATTAAAAAGGTGAGAGGTCCGTGTATATTCGCCGCCTGAGAAACCCATAGAAATCTGTAACAACTGCATCTGACGTTATCAATGTATAGTGAAACCCCTTTCCCTGAACTTATACCTTAACCTTTGCACAGGTGCAAGTTAAGAGGCAGTATTTATCATTGCGTGGAGGACGTGCCTTGGCCCTTGATGAGCAAATGAATGAACTCTAGCTTGGCTTTACACTTAGCACTTGAAGATGCAGGATTTGAACGAAAATACAATTAATGCATGAATAACTATTATATCTATTGCGTAAGTACACAGAGGAGGTTGGGACAGAAGAAGATAAAGTACCAAGCTGAATTGTATGCTTTGAATCATGCTCTTGGTTAGAGGCAGAATATGGGAAATCCTTGAGGCTTGACGTGTAGATCCAGAGTCATTTGGTTGAACGAAGGGCATGGCAAGCTGGTGGGGCAAACCACTCATTGTGAAATCCCCCGAACCAGCAGAAGGCGCAGCATCTGTAAGTAACTAGAGAGATCTGAAGACACCGCAAGGTCATTATAAGAGAATGAACATAACATTACAATCGTCGCAGAGGGGCTAAGGACCAAGATCCGTGCAATGACCATCTCTAAGATTGCATTCATGCCGAATAGTCCGCGTCTTTACACCAGACGCGAGTGCATTACATCGTTTCATTTGCAGAAGGTTGGGTTTGCATCACCCAAGCAACCTCAAACGGACTATGAACTGTAAACTAAAGTCATTGTATGGAGATGCTTTCCGACAATGCAGGACATTAATTAAGCGGATAAAATGCAGATCCCGCAATTTCTACAGTAGCCTGCATCATAGCGCATTGGCAGTTATTCTCATACTGCTGTTAATCTGGAGAGTGTATCAACAGACTCTGCGGCCAGCGCATAGGATTATAAATCAGACGACGTGCATTAAAACATAACATAAAATGAGACTTTATGCAGTGAGGAGGTTTCACCGATGACAGGTGGCTCTGATGAGATTGTACCACTGCCTTCTCTGTACACAGGGGACCAGTGAGGTAAGCAGTCACCAGAATGAATACATGACCCTATAGGTTACTGAATGTTGCACACAGCATAGATAGCGAAACGAGCGATGACGCGCAAATAGTTTGTTTCCCATTTTTTTGATGCGGACTATGTAACACCAGCAATGAACCTCTCCAGAGTTTGCTAGAGAGCGACCCAGGACCACCTCTTTAGGCCGGGCAGAGGTACCTAAGACTATGGTGCCTTAAGATTTGGACAGAAAGGCTAGCGCTGTTCCTTATAAATATAAAACATCTCTTTTAGAGAGACTACCAGTGGGAGACCATGATTAAAGGCAGTAATCTGTATTGAATGTATTACAACTCTAATATGTAGTATAACGTAGAGCACTTGAACATTGGAAAGGCGCTAAATAAATAACATGAATTGTAATTATGGCTGTTCTGAGGCAGGACAGCTTGTCTGGTGGCAGTGAAGCTTGCATCAGCACACTAACGAGAATGACACAGGATAATCCTAGACGTGGGGCTTCCAGTTCCTGTTCTGAAAGAGGTAGCCTAGCTGTTGAAAGTTTTGTCTGGGAAAGTTAACGAGGAAATCATTACAAATTGACACCAAGGGGTGCTTGCAGGTGTGTAGAGAATCCAGCATAATGCTTCTGATGAGGTGTCAAAGAAACGTGGGCTACTATGGCAACCAAAATGCGCATTTGATTGTAAAACCTTAAAATATATATGCCACAGAAGGCATATGGGATGTCTGCTTTCCCTGCCATGTCATTTACAGAGCATAGAAACGGGAAATCTTTAGTAGTTATTAATACTCTTGACAGAATAATCGTGAGGAACTAACGGCTCAATAAAGAACGTTGCTGGAATAATTCCTCCTAGCACTAGGCTAGGGGCCTGTCATGTTTTAAACGTTTAAATAGCAGCACTTGTAATACTCCTGGCTCCTTTAGTTCAAACTTCAGTCTTGAGTGCGGGTTTCAACAGACATGGGTCCCTGGGAGTCAGCATAACCTGCTAAGAAACCTTGATTTAAGCCTGTGATAAGGTCATTTGCAAGCGCTATACATTTTTAAATTATTATTATTTGACGAACATCTGTGATTAGAAAGAGCTGGAAACGATTTGCAGCATGAAGCCTCCTGAAGCACACCCAGCAAGGGGCAGAATGTTGCAGGTAGAGCTAAATCCCTGTGAGGGAAACTCTTCTGGTAGGTGATTAAATGTACATGGCCGCTTGGCAGAGAATGATTCATGGTATTCATAGAAGAGACACTGTAGGAGAGATTGAGTCTAACATGATGGTCAAAAATGTATCGAGCTTCCCTTCATATTCACGTAACTAAAATGATTAATTCATTGCATTTTAATTTAATTGATTTATAGTAGACTAGTATAAATATTTATACACTTACAACTCTGTATAATTGCCTCAAATATGACTTAAAGCAGGCCAAATATTCCATAATAAAACATTGCTTTGCAGAATAGCAGAATAGTATTATATACCTGCCAAGATGCACTTCCTGAGGAATTGCTGCTGCAGGGGGCAGGAAGCTAGAACTCGTGGCTGGATCTGGGACTCCAATTCCCAGAATCCTCGGGGGTGTGACGTCAGCGGGACAACGTGGTTTACGCGGAAGTAGAAACATTGTTTACATTGCAGGCAGAGGAAATCGATTGTTCACGGGAATATATCGTGGAATTAAAGGTTTCGAGCGCTGATTTTACTTCGAGAAGGTAGGACAGGATGGCAGGTACTTTGGGAATGCCGGAGTTAGCTTGCTCCTGCCTTTGTTGGTGTTTAAATACCCGCCGACCGTGCGACTCTTAGCTGACACACAAGAGAGGGGTTGTTACCTGAGCTGGCGTAAAACTCGGGACTTCCTCTGGCCCAAAGGATATTAAAAGCTACTCCAGATGAGGACGGAAGGGACACCCGGAAGTGTGTCGTGCGGGAGCTGTGGCTCGTTCCAGCGGCGTCTGAACCATGCTCTGAGCTAGCCTATGTTTCGGGAATGAGGCATTTCTTACGGCTTCTTCGCGTATGATGATTCGGCTCCAGAGTCGGAGATTGCAATAGACATTTGCGAGGACAGCACCGGCAGGCAAGCAGCAGCAACATGAAACACAGCGGCAGGAACATGAACGCAGCAGATAGCAAGTGAACACAGCAGTGGCAGCAGGCAAGCAGCAGCGACGTAGGTAGCTGCAGCAATCGCAGCAGCAAGCAATGCATGGAGAGAGATCTGGCAGGTTAAATAGAGCGGCATATTAAGGAGACTCTGTTTGGTTGGTTGTAGAGTGGCAAGGGGCGTTATGTATGAATGCAGCATAGTCCTCGAGTTGACTGCCTGAACTAGCTCGCAGGCTTCGCCCCATTTGTGGGTCATATTTCATTAGACTTTCAGAATTAGCTGAGGGCGGATTCAGAGGGCCGCATTGGGCCCCCGGGCCGCAGTTTGGACACCCCTGGTCTAGAAACTAAAAACATCCCATAAGAACAGACCACCTTTCCCACTCGTCTGTAAAACCCCACATGTCTGTTAGAGAGCTGATTACTAAAGTGTGGCTTTGCATGTTCAGCTGGCCTTCTATAGCTGATGGAGGAATGGAAGAGCCTGCAGTCAGTGGGTAACATCACTGATCTGTTTCCCCAGAGAGAGAAACACCTCCCTGAGTTTCATACAATACTGCTGAACCAGCAGAGACCCCTCACTGACCTGAGGGTCTCCAGTCTGCAGTCTGGACTCTCCAGAAGATCTCTCAGCAGCTTCTCTGAATCCTTCAGATCGTTCCAACTCAGGTCCAGCTCTCTCAGATGGATGTTGGACTTCAGAGCTGAGGCCAGAGCAGAACAGCTGATCTCTGACAAACTGCAGCTCTCCAGACTGAATAAAGAAAACATGATGAGGATAAAATCAGTTTATAATCAGATGTTTCTCAACATTTAAATGAATGGGAACAAAAACATGTCTTCTTCAGAAAGTAAACTTTATTAATGTGAAACTAATATTACTTCAGATGACCTTTATTCAGACGTTATGTTTTACTAAATATAAAAAACATAGATTTACTTTTTACAACTAACATCTATTACAGTTCCTTCAAGAATCAGACAACATGTAAGTCTGCAGTTCTTACTTTAGTAGCTACAAATGAAAGTATGAATAAAAGAACATTTACAACTGAATGGATGTAAGTTAATGATGTAGAAGAATCAGGATGAATATCTAATGAAACATGAGATCTCCAGCAGGAACAGAGAGTCAGTGAACTGACCTGAGAGTCTGCAGTCTGCAGTCTGGACTCTCCAGAAGATCTCTCAGCAGCTCCACTCCTGAATCCTTCAGAGCGTTCTCACCCAGGTCCAGAACTCTCAGATGGATGTTGGACTTCAGAGCTGAGATCAGAGCAGAACAGCTGATCTCTGACAAACTGCAGCTCTGCAGTCTGAATGAAGAAAACATGATGTAAGTTTAGAAAACAAAGTTCCTGTTTGAAATAACTCCAGGTTTAATAATCTGCTCAGAGTTAAACAGGGTTTCAAAGGTCTCCTATCAGGCTATCTTTAGGCATATATTATGGGTCTCAGATTTATAACAATATATAAAAACATGTCTATGATGTGTTTTGCTCCAAATACCAAACAGATCATGCATTTTAGAAATCCCTCATATCCCTCTGTTCCAGCTGTTAGAGAAGAGCAGGTTCGGGTCCTTAGCTTAAAGAAAGAGGAGGGGGAGCTAATGCCTGATCAGAATGACCAGGCAGATACAGCTAAACGCTGCCGTGATTAAACGCCATCATGTTCCAAACCACATCAAGGATTCTCTCTGAAACAGGATGGAGCTCAAACTCTTTCTCTCTCTCAGGTTTACCACAAGGTGACTTCCTTTTGATTTCCTGCTTCTTCACACACATGCTCTCTCCAGTACAGGTTAGCTCTGAGTGTTAGCATGCTAATGTAAACACAGACCATATTACTTTCAGAACACGTCTCATTGTTTCTGACAGCAACGTTTCTGATTGGCCCGTGGGTGTAAAGCCCGCCCACATTTTAGTAATGTCGTCATGACGCAGCAAATCTGGATCAGCTCCGTTGTTCCCTCGTTTTTAGAGATGTGGGTACGGAGGGAAAGAGAGAGGGGTTTATTTCCTGACACTTTGAGAGTCTCCTGACACACCGGGGACACTACTTCGTTACTCTCTACATAAAGTAACTCGTTACTTTACTCGATACTTTACTCACAGGGCATAAATACATTGTCGCATAAGACTGATCCAGATAGCTCCTGAATGTTTTCCTCTCTGACCATGGCTGTCCTCTGTCTCCTGCTATCTGTATTTTGCGCAGTATATCTCTGAACGATGGTGATTCCACTTTGCAAATGGACAACATTTCCTCTACTATAAAGGATGCTACAAGCCTGTCCATCTCTGCTTTGGTTACCGGTCCTCCAAATTCTAATTGTTGCTGCTTCGGGGTGCATGTGTTCTTTGCAGGTGCTTGTTGAGGTTTGATGTGGTGTTTACAGCAGTGGATAACAGCTTCTGGCCTGGACACAGTTTGCACCTCACCGTCACACTCCTGTCTATTCTTCGGACAAACTCAAAATAATGGGCATTCCTCCACCCCTCGAAAGTTATCGCTGACTCAGCCATGTTTATGCAGCACTGCACGTGGAGATGTGGACGCGCAAGTCACGCAGATTACGTACATATAAACCTGCGGCGGAAACCCCTCTTGTCTGTCAGTGTGATTATGACTGATTTTATAAAAGTAACGAAGTAACGCGTGTCGGGGCAATGTTAGTAATTCCAAAATTGTGGAAGTCAGCATATGTCCTGCCTCTACTAAAAGGTGGGGAGGCCACTTTATTAAATAATTATAGGCCCATCTCTAAATTATCAGTTCTGGCCAAGGTTCTTGAACGCCTAGTGAGTGAACAGGTAAAGGTGTTTTTATGTACAAATGACATCCTGTCTAAACATCAGTCAGGCTTCAGAAAGCAACATAGCACCATCACTGCCACAATGAAAGTGGTGAATGATGTGGCGAGTATTTTAGATAATAAGCAAAGTTGTGCAGCTCTATTTATTGACCTTTCCAAAGCTTTTGACACCGTCGATCATCGCATCTTAAAGCAGAGGCTAGCCAGTATTGGCATATCCAGCCATGCAGTGGGGTGGTTTGTGAACTACCTCTCTGAAAGGTCCCAATGTGTTCATTTTGATGGGCTGTCTTCTGAGTGGTTAAACATTACTAATGGTGTTCCTCAAGGTTCTGTTTTAGGTCCACTTTTATTCTCCATCTACATCAATAGTTTAGGTGAAAATGTCGATGAAGCTACTGTACATTTTTATGCGGATGATACCGTGATGTATTGTGCAGGTCCCTCCATCAAGGAGGCTGTTGTTAAATTACAGGCTGTTTTTAACATTATTCAGACTCAGCTCTCTGAACTACAGCTTCTTTTAAATGTTGATAAAACCAAGGTAATGCTCTTTTCTAAAGCTAAAAAGACACCAGAGCCTGTTTTAGATATTCTAACTACGCAAGGAATAAAACTTGAAGTGGTTGCCTGTTACAAATACCTTGGTATCTGGCTTGATGATTGTCTCACTTTTAAACGTCATGTCAATAACCTGCTTAAAAAGCTGAGGGTTAGGCTAGGTTTCTTCTACAGGAACAAGTCCTGTTTCTCGCTTGAGGCCAGGAAAAGGCTAGTCACTGTGACCTTTTGACCTGTGCTGGACTATGGTGATTTATATGAATGCACCTGCCAATTGCCTGGTCAAGTTAGATGCTGCGTATCACAGTGCACTGAGATTTGTGACAAACTGTAAAGCATTAACCCATCACTGTACCCTGTATGCAAGGGCTGGTTTGCTTTCACTAACTGTACGGAGGCTCAGTCACTGGTACATTTTTATACACAAAGCCATGGGGAAACTTCCATCTTATATCTTCTCCCTGATCTCACGGTGAATTGTAAGTGGCTACTGCCTGAGATCGAATGCTGTGGTTTTATTAAATGTGCCAACTGGTAGGACTGTCTTAGGGAAGACAGCTTTTAGATGTGCAGCTCCTCTGTCTTGGAATAGTCTGCAAATTAAATTTGAAACCGAGCAATCTGGTGCCACTAAATGTTTTTAAAGCTCGGTTGGATGCTACTCAATCGGAAGCTGTTGGTACCTGTTCATGTGGATAGTTATGTAAATTGTAATCCCTGTAATGATGCTGTATGATGTCCTTTTTGTTGTTCTGTTTATGTTTTTATGTTTCATGTGGAACCTACTTGAGCAGGTCTCCCTTGAAAAAGAGATCAATGATCTCAATGGGATACACCTGGATAAATAAAGGTTTGAAATGAAATGAAATGAGTAACTATAGTGTGATTACTGAATTATAAAAGTAACGCGTTACACTACTCCGTTACCGACAGTAGTAACGCGTTATACCCAACTCTGCTCATGGAGCACAGAGTGAGTCCGTGGAAGCTCAAACACTCTCCCTCACACATTCACCTTCTCTCTATTACTCTGATCAATATGCAGTCATTAGCAAAAGTGGAAAAAATAACTTAAATCTATTTGTTCAAATTCAGAAAATCATAAACACAAACAGATGAAGTTCAGTCAGTGAACTGACCTGAGAGCCTCCAGTCTGCAGTTTGGACTCTTTAGTCCAGAACTCAGCAGCTCCACTCCTGAATCCTTCAGATCGTTGAGAGTCAGGTCCAGATCTCTCAGATGGGAGGAGTCAGACTTCAGAGCAGAGGCCACGACTTCACAGTGAGTCTTTGAGAGTTCACATTTAATAAGTCTATAATAACACATATATTACAACATGTTAAAAAAAGAGGAAACATAATAACCTCAAGCAATTGACGATAAACATATTTGACATATGTTCTGATTGAGATTTGCTGTTAGTCCATTTTATATATAATAATATATAATAATAGCGTAATGAGTTGTCAGTGTGACATGATCACATGTCTGTGCTCCTGCTGTCACTGACTGTTACCAAAGAAACAGAAAGTAAATAAATCACTTGACAATATGAGAGATGTACATATTTAAATGTTAATTAATATTTAGATGTGAATGATGGATGTTTTGGCTTCTCTGAGCATCTGGAAATGTACTGCGCACACAAACACAGTTAACTATCTAATAAAGTTTCAATATTTTAAACTGAATACCATCAGATGTTCTCACTATATGAGCATTAAGACATAACTCTGTTATTGGTGGGAGATTATATAGATCTGATTTTAAACTCTAACACATTGTGATAAAATCGTGTGTTTAATGATAAAGAAACTACTAGAAAGTAATAATAACTGATAACTGTAAGTTCTGCTGTGTGGTGTGATCACATGCTGAGGAACCTCTAAAGTCCTTCATGTGTTTGACATGTCGCCTCTCAGTATTT
>CALSBZ010018288.1:0-10080 GCA_943591055.1 Gobionotothen gibberifrons
GGGTTTTACTTTGTAGATCATTGGCTTTGAGAGATGAATGGTAAAGGTCCTGAGATACAGGTCTGTGCTTGTAATCCAGAGGGAACGAAATGTCTCCAAATGAAAGGTGTGTTATTGGAAATCAACCTGTTAATATCACCTTCTTCTCAAAGTATCTGATGACCAGTGCTTTCAGTTTGAGTGTCCTGTTGTAGTACACATTGTATTTCAGAGGATCTTTGATACGGGTATTGATGACATTTTGGGGGAATCCGTTCATTGAACATGATAAACAAGGGTCTAAAATGGGGTCATCTCTATGTTGCTATGGAAACATGGAAAAGCAGCTTTTAGTTATTATGCGGCAACAAACTGCCTAAATCGTGCACGTCCGCCGAAACACTTCCTATTTTTAAATCCCGACTAAAAACGCACCTATTTGCCGCTGCTTTTAATTGAGCTGCCCGTACTCACACTACAGTATGCCTTTTCAGTCATGTATTCTGTACCTGCTGTGTTTATTTATTTCATTACCTTTGCTTATTATGCCTGTTTTTAAATGCCTTTTTAATAATGTATTTATGCTGTATTTGTTCTTAAATGTCTTTTGCTTTTAATCTGTAAAGCACTTTGAATAGTGCTATATAAATAAAATTGCCTTGCCTCAATTATGTTCAACATTACTTAGCATCGTAAGACAATGGTATGAGCCATCTTTACAGTTCAAATTGCAAATCAATGAAGATAAATTGACGTTTTAAATGCAGTTTTAATGGTTAAAATCAGTTTATCCACTGTGGAGATATGTATGTCTGAAGAGAAGAAAGAAATGTGTCTTGCCCACAAATTTGGAAGAGTACATTTTAAGGATTACACTGTGGGCCATTTCAACATTCTACCTATAGAGAACCATGCACACCTGAGCATAACATACTTCAAAATGTCTTGTTATTGAGGTCATATAACAAGATGATAAAGCCCGGGAACATGGGGCCTTATAATACCAAAAAAAAAGATATAGCAAATGGATGCAGGGTTGTGTATGTGACCTTCTCTCCAAATGTAAACACATGAGCAAAACTGTAATAAACGTGTTTGATCTTCTGTTAGTTCAAGCTACCGCTAACTCTAAACACCGGCTACCAACAGTAGTAGCGTAGCGTTAGCAAAGGAGACAGTTTTTAGCTGATTCATGGTGTTAGCCTTAAGAAACCTATCCACAGCGAATAAACTCAGCCAGCAACAGTGGAGAAAAGGATGATCAAGGGCTCGTAATGAGATGCTTGCTCTTGTTTCTCTGTGACATTTATAATAATAACCACAAGAAACCATTCGTTTTCAAAGTAGATCTGCTGCTGTTTTCATTGTAAACTGCACAACTTTTCTCGCTATTTTGGAACATTTGACGGGTTTAGCAAGCTTAGCATGTTCATGTGTTTTTTAAATATAATGTATAAAATAGCACGGTTATCAGCTGTTGGCTTCAATCTGGTTTGAAGTTCAATTACATTGCCAGTTTTCATCAGTTTTGGACACCACCTAACACTGACAAGAGTACCTTTCTTAAAAAAAAAGAACGTTACCAACTAGATCTAGATATATTTTTCTGAAGCAATTGGATTCAGGACTCAAAAGAGAGACACGAGGAGAGCTGGAGCTTTGATGGCAAACACTGACGGTTTATTTTGAGCTTCGGCCGGAGAATTCACAAGATATGTCACGGGGCCACGAGTTGACCACACGGTTGAGATGCCACAATCAATTCTGAAGAACTCTACCCCAGACCCGTGTATTTAGCTAGATCAGAGAGAATAATCAACATGCTGCATAACAAGATAGAATCATAGCACCTCTACCAGCTGACGCCAGCAGGCAGGAACAGGGAGACAGAACACTGAGAGCACAGCAGCCAAGGTTGCAGGTGCCTGCGCTCAGTCAGGGCAGTATGAACTGATAAACTGGGTCAAAGTTATGAGCCTTGGAAATTATTCCCTGACATATTTGATATACTCCTACTAGGGCTGTGCAATTAATCGTATTTTAATCGCAATTACGATTTTGGCCTGCCACAATTACGAAAACAACATAATCGGAAAAAAAGATTACCGTAAATTCCGGACTATTAAGCGCACCTGTATATAAGCCGCACCCACTGGTCGGTCACCAATTGTGGGTAGCGTGGCTGAGCTTCTCCGGCCAGCGCCAGCCAATCAAATCCCGTTTCTGAAAATCTGACAGCTCAAATCCTAGCCAATCAAACCGCGTCTAAACTGGGAGAGATATCCCGCCGTTCATTTCTATATTTCAAAAACAGATGGAGGATAAACTAATTATCGCCGTAGCAAATCACCCGGTTTTGTATGACCAGTCCCTATTAACTTACCGGGATACAACCGGAGGAACCAGGCATGGGGGGAGGTGGCAGAGACAGTGGGTGAAACTGGTAGGCTTTCGCCTGTTTGGGGATGTTATATCCAGTATATCCAAGCATAGCTTGCTAGCTATGTTAACACTACGTAAACGGGGCGGGACATTCATGTGATTGGTTGTTGGTTGCGGGGCTCGAATAAAATCCCCAAGCTTCAGACACGCCCAGCTCCAAGCTTTTTTTGAAGCTGTAGTGTCAGCCGCGATGTTCAAAACGTGGGAAAAAAGTAGCGGCTTATAGTCCGGAAAGTACGGTATTTAGCTTTGCTAGGTTGTGACAGTAACATATTTGATCTAATTTATTTTAGTCTAATTTATTTTATCATATTTATATATGTTTAGTAGCTTGTTGAAGTGCGCTCCAAGATATTTGTTGATCTTGTTTATTGGTATTTATTATTTTGATATTATTTATTTAAATATAATTGTATCATTTATTTTATTTATTGGTTTTTCAGTTGAATTATACATTCAGGGTAAACAACAGTTAAAAAGATACAGTTCAAATTATTATTTTAATTTGTTTTAAAGTTCAATAAACGGATTTTTTCAAAGTCAATGAATAATCGTATTTAATAATCGTGATATCAATTATTGACCAAAATAATCGTGATTATGATAATAATCGCACAGCCCTACCATTTTCTGCTTTACTCCATTACATGTATACTATGCAACAGGATAGAGTAGATTATGTACAGCCCCAACTACAGACAAAGATATTTGCTTTGGAGGCAGAACGTATTTAAAACTCAATGCTTCACTGTGTCCATCGTCAGCCATTTTGAAATTATAATTCCAATGTATGGTCAAAGTGTAAGTATCAAACAATGTCAACAAAACTCCTTTGGTATGATCTTCACCCCTATTGTCCACGTTTTCTTGCAATTGCTTCATCATGTTAGCTTCCATTTGTTGGCCATTTCTACAAGTAGTTATTTGATTAGTTGAATGTTCCGTCTCCATCTGTCCATGTTACATTTCCTGATTGCTTCTATTGTCTACATTTCAAGGTGTAATCCACTACCAACTGCGAGGCGATTACTCACAGTCTTTTTGTATCACATCACTCCATGCACAGATGCTGCGTACAACAGCCGGTAAAAAACAACCACTCGCTGATATAATTGAGCGTCACTGGTCCATAGAGGACCTCCGTCGCACATCCTTCAAAAAGCCCCTAAAAGCAAACCGCCCTCTTTGTAATTAACCGCGTTTAGTGCGCAATAACAACAAGCCATTATAAGGAATGAGTGCCCTTCACGTTTGCCAAATAAGAGACAGATTGAGCAGCTTTCATGAGGGTCAATCACAACAACAGAGCACCCGGGTATTTACAGCAATTAGCACACTTGACGGAGAGCTGTGGAGAATATCTGGCAGACTGACAGCACTCCGGTTTGATCTGAAGAGCAGAACATGTCGGACGGGAACAGAACAGTTATTTGGGGACGACTATCCTTGTCCTGATTTAACTCTGTTTATCAACTAATCCGGGGTGTACAACAATGGCCCTCCAATTTGCTTCATTGGAAAGTCGTGAGAAAAACACGAGGAATGTCCTGTTTTCTGTCCGGTTGTGGCTGAACACAAAGATCAATGCATCAAAGAGAATTTCCTTATACTGTGTTGAACTGTGTTGAACTGCAACGAGTAGACTGCCCATTTTAGTCTATTTAACATGTTAATATTTCACTTATTCCTGTGTTTAACTTGCATAATTATGGTCATTTGCACTATATAATTTCCTTATGTCTTTTCATCTCTTAAAAATGAGATATTCTGCTGATGTTCAGGTGTATATCAGTATGTAGTGTCTCTACTTTAAAGAGTCCTCTCCTGCTGATGTTCAGGTGTATATCAGTATGTAGTGTCTCTACTTTAAAGAGTCCTCTCCTGCTCATGTTCAGGTGTATATCAGTATGTAGAGTCTCTACTGTGACGTGTCTCCATGCTTTAATGTTCAAAAAGCTCTTTATTTTTCTTATACTGGCTCCTTTCACCCTCTGTCTGAAACCACAGCCCAGTCTGCTCTGATTGGTTAGCTGGCCAGCTCTTTTGTGATTGGTCAACCACTTAGAGATGTCCCGCCCCTTAGCCTATCACGTACAATGTGTTGGAGCGATATCAAATAGGAGCGCAAGAGTAACATTGTGGTGTCACCATGTTCAGGAAGTAAACAAAGGAGTCCAATAGAGGCGCTCACGATGTTATGGCTCACATCATGCTCTGAAATCAAGGATTATTAGAAAAAATACCTTTACAGGATTCATGCTTTGATATAATATCTTTTACATATGTCAACTTATTTAAACAATATAAGTGCTTGGGATTCCATTCATCCCAGTCATTGCAATTCTCAGTTTAATACAAAGTTAACAGTAGAATGAGAGTTTTCCCGACCTATTTACAGAGAGTGCTTCTCAGCGCTTCTTCCTGCTTTATTGCAAAACAACAGCGAGCGTAAGCAGTACTGAAGGAGAGGAGAACGCAGGAAACATGCCCCATTTATTCTGACATAACAAGGGACTGTAATGGACTTGACATTTTCAAACTCATGCATTTTCCACTGCCGGTGGATCCTTAAAAGCTTCTTATAAAAGCATCCACGTGTCAGGAGAAAAATCTGTTATTTATAAATCATAGTTTAGATATTGTACTGGATTGATAATGAGAGACGACATTTTGTAAAAACTGAAATCAGGGAGCTGACCAGTATTTTCAAATTACTCGGTTTGTTATTTCGTTTTTTTGTTCAAATCAGCTGCTAAACAATTTAGCAAAACCACCTGACTACAAAACATTTAAGATGCTCTTAATGGCAATCCTTATTACAGCGTATTTCTGGCTTCTTCATTAAGGTCACATGGTAAGCTATATCATGTGTGTTACTGAGTTGGGTCACACAGAGTTAGAGAGACAATGGTCATTCTGAATTATCAATAGATGTATTCATTTTAAGTGAGCTGACACTGAGGGTAGAGGAGGTTCAGAGAAGGCCTCAGGTTATAAAAACAGTTAACCTTTGTTAGTTAACTCCTCCTAAGGATGTCATGAGATGATGACTCTTCAACATGTAACAGTATAGCTTTCAGAGAGAAAAACATGTGACGATCGTGTGGTAGGCTGCATGATAGGCTGTGTGTGTGTTCATTGCAGTGGCTATATATGCTGTCTGATTGTTGGGGCGATTGGCTGCTGTGGCAGCAGGTGATGTTGTACTCCAAGATTATTATCGTTGTTGCGCAACTGAATAATAATTAATGATCAACTATGTCTGTGTTTTATTTATCTCTCTCTGTGTTAACATTAAAGGTGGGGTAGGTAAGTTTGAGAAACCGGCTCGAGATACACTTTTTGTTATATTCCATGGAATGCTCTCAACATCCCGATAGCAATGAATATCTGAAGTGCTTTGACAACAAATCCATCAAAAACATCATCTGTGGAAGCCGTGGCGCTGTAAAAAGCACGACCAATCATCTGAGCCGGCCGGCTAAAATAACTGGATGGCCTACCTGCCTGTCAGCCTTCCATCTGTGCACAAACTTATCTCATGCCCTCATTGGTCATGTGCACGTTCGTGTGTGTTGGAGGAGGGGCTCTGTAAGGAAGTCTGAAGGAAGGGGCAGATTTTTTCCGGTTGTGTATTTTCAAATTCTAGCGCACTCGAGCTGGTTTCTCCAAAATTACATACCCCACCTTTAATCAACATATTAAAAACATGTAAATGTACTCGAATTAGCCAATAGGCTAGTTTTCACGATAGTCCCTTTGCCAGATGGTGATAGGCATCCTAAAAGCAGGAATAAAAATACCACTACATTGTTATACAAAATAAATGTACATATTTACAATAGACGACATCACTGAATACAGGTAAGGAGCAAGTCATAATAATAATAAAGAAAACATTCACAATACGCACTCACACACACCTACACCCACACATCAGTGCTGACACTGTTGGTTATCAATGAGACACTTTTTTAACACCGTGCTTGAATGAGTAGTAGGATGAGGACTCTCATCGGTTGTGGTATTGAATTCCATTGCTTTGTTTTGTGTCTAAAATGTTGATTTTGTTTCACAATTCCTGATTTTCTTGGTGTCATTTTTCAGCCGCAGAACACAGCTGTTTATATATTGGAAAAAAGCTTAGCACTACACTAGCTTCTGAAAATAGTGGATGATTCAGCAGCAAAAGGGAGGTGGAAAGGAGCTTAAAGGATATATAATGCAGCTCCAAATCAATTCATAACAAAGTGTTAGCTAGTGTCGTGGATCCAATACCTTAACACAATGGAAACATAGACAGGTTCAGCATGTCGAGTTATAAGAGCTTCTAAGAGAGTATTAGTTGTTTGTGAAAGGCCTCCAGTCATGTCACGTGTCAATACAAAGAGAAATGTACTTGCCAGCTTTTTTGAATAGATATAGGTTTTCACTTTTTCCACTTCCTTGGGATTGTGGGAAACGGTATTTCGATGGAACTGAAAGATTGACATAAAGTTGACTTTGACAATAGAAGACGGCAATATTATATGTGGTCTTCCGTCGCCTGGTTGCACAAAGAAAAAGTTATGCAGCATCTCTTTCTGTTTGCCTCTGGCTCTGTCCGTGGTGCTGAAAGCCTCCATTTATATTCTCAGAACACTTATCTCTTCGTTTTCTTTATAAGGGTCCTTGGACTTGTTTTTCCATTTCAAATATCAGGCTCTGTCTATAATAAAAAAAAAAGCGAGGCTTCTTCTGAATGCAGCTGCTCTCAACACGTGAGGTTCTGCTCTCAAAATTACACTTCAACTTTTAAATATGTAGAAGACGACACAAGTTAACCAGCGGTTTGTTTTTTTAGTACTGGCAATGTATGAAAGAACACATGAATATTGATGCACACTGGCCCTGAGAGGGAGATTCAAGTACATGCTGTTTAATTTCTTGCTAAATTATAGACGTCACTGTGTTTCGAAATAGCCCAGGTAGCAATTTGCAGCATTAATGACCTCTTGTTTAATTCAAGGGCTTGTGTAACATGAAGGACATAAAGCCTTGTTGTCCTCTTTTTAGCATCACAACCCTTGACCTGCAGCAGTTTCCCAACAAAAGGCTTTTATAACTGGTTGTGTAACGTACCTGCGGCTCCGGAGTCTCACTGAGTGGCGTCACAGTATCTAGGTCAATTGTCTTGACAAGTTAATCCTATCGGAACTGGTGTTGGATTACCAGCTAAAATAAACCAGATAATGGGTCACTGCCTGTTCAATGTTTAATCCACAGGATTAATCAAAGTTACCAAACAGATGTTATAATTAGGAACGGACTAATGTTGGAGGCAGTAATTCACACCAGAGGTGGAGGAAGTGCAGTACACACTTTCCTCGCCGGTACGCAATGTTCGGTGAATCGGAAAATGTCGGAAACCTATTTTTCGGATTTCTACTACGTAAGCAACCTTCCCACGTGAATCCTACGCACAGCGTTATACATGAGGCCCCAGGTCCTTTATGTAAGTCAAAGTACTAATGCCATACAAGAAAAGTGAATAATTGAAAATGTTACTAAAATCAAATGTACT
The DNA here is from genome assembly GCA_943591055.1 of Gobionotothen gibberifrons. Classification (NCBI taxonomy): domain Eukaryota; kingdom Metazoa; phylum Chordata; class Actinopteri; order Perciformes; family Nototheniidae; genus Gobionotothen; species Gobionotothen gibberifrons. Next base: position 7,985 of record CALSBZ010018288.1, read on the forward strand.
CAGTGCAGAAATATATATATTATTCCATTATTTTATCAATTGTTTGGTTTGTAAAAGTAGTTAAAATATAAAAAAATTCAAATGCAATTACTCAGAGCTCAAAATGACAACTTAACAATGTTTAAAAAACAAAAAAATACATAAAATTGCTGAAAGAAAGTCGAAGGAAAATCGTAAAAATGTCCACTTTTCAGAACCAGAAAATGTAATTGTAGGATAAATGACTTTAAGACAAATATTTGATAGAGATACTCTAAAGATGTTTATCGTCCACTGTTGATTTGTATTTATTTACTGTTTATATGTATCTTATTTTAGATGAATGTGCAATGCCTTGTTAGCATGCTGCTGTGACATTACATGTTTTTTATTTTTATTTTATTTAGCCTTTATTTATACAGGTGTAAAATCTCATTGAGACACAAGGTCTCGTTTTCAAGAGAGACCTGTCAGTGGTAACACTACCACACAAAGTTACAGACAGACAGGACACTAAACACAGAGGCAACACTAAAATACAACATCGTAAAAAAGTAGTCATTAAAATCCATATACATTAGTCAGATATAGCAGGTGCAAACACCCACAGATGATTTCTCCAGCTTTTATAAAATGAGTTTAAAATTCGTGATGGGTATCAAACTGGTCAGCTTAAGTTCCTGCTGAAGTGTGTTCCAGGTCGAGGGGGCAGAGTATGATATGGCTTTTTTCCCCAAGCACCGTGCGCACTGAGGGGACGGACAGAGTGATGTAATTTTGAGATCGTAGTCTATAGCTGTACTGTTTGTGTGATATGTAAGTGGATACTTGTTAGACGCTTTTATCCAAAGCAACTTACATACTCAAGACTGTGGACAATCCCCACAGGAGCCATTTGGGGTGAAGTGTCTCAGGGACACAACGACATGCTGACTGCAGTGGGACTCAAACTTGCTATTCCCCTAATTCAAAGTTCAGCGCAATAAGTTCAGCGCACTACCCCACTGAGCCACAGCCTCCTCGTAACATAACAGTTTGTGATCAATAACATAAATCTTATCTATTATAATCTAAATATCTGAAATCAGCACACGTAGTGGCCTGATTGCTTTTATTAAATGGAACTTCATTGCAGGTCAGTATTTCCGCTACAGTCTCATTTTAATTAGCCAGATTAACAGATAGCAGATGTTTCCAGGATATTAGGTAAAGTCTGTCCGATAGACTAAAGCAGGAAGTGAGACACATTACTCTGAGTTTCCTTCCTGCTGCTCAGCCTCTTATCAGAGCTTATTAAAGCTTCTGTTGGCTTCTGATCCAGGACAAAGAAGCAGCTTCATCACGTGAGGCCGGAGAAACTGGAACAATGTTCTGGCTTCAAGCCTTAACATCCAACTCAAGGGTGAATGTAATCTGCAGCTAGAGAGAGGAACACTGGAAAGCTACAGAAACCTGAAGTTAGCCATATGCTACGTTAGCATGCTAATAACACACAATTACTCTGAATGTGACAATAATTCCCAGGTGTTGAAGCCATTTTGAATTTCTATCTTATTTATATTTATAATGAAATATTATGAATGTTTTGTATATGATGTTTTATTACTTATATGTATTATTGTTTTGATTGATGCCGACTATCAATGGATTATTATGGTGGCGTCACATAGGCTAACCCTTTAATAGACGACAGGTGACAGGTGGTCACGATGAGTGGAAGGCAAACAATTTATTAACCGCACGATAGAGACCGCATGGTGAAAGAGAAAAATGTACCCAAGATAAGATATACGCCGTATGGCTTCGAATCTTTTGATTAAGAGTTTAGAGTTAGAGTCTTTTTTTAAATAAACGGCGATATCTGATCATTAATGTGGATGCGCTCATAACACCAGGTCCTGCAGCATATTCAATGTTCCCAATTAACCTTATTTTGATTGTGACATTTTCAGATTAAGACATGGAATATGGAATATGCTGATATAATAATTAAGGTTTATTTACTCAATATATGCAGAATACAAGGGAATATGCGTAAATTAAATCTGTAACTGTTATATCACTCATCATCGGCTTGAGCTTCAATCTCAGGATCCATGTATCTGTGATCCTCTCCA
>CALSBZ010018340.1:0-10480 GCA_943591055.1 Gobionotothen gibberifrons
AGACCACAGCTCCCCGCCGCGGCTTCGGCAATAGAGGCTTTGAACACATAATTGTTTTCTTTTCAGAAAATCTTTCTCGGGATACCTACAATTCCTGAAGGCATCATGACTATGGAAGGCCTGTCACTCATGATTCCAAGACCCCTCAGCTACGCCCCACCCCCCATGCAACGTCAGGGGCATATTTCTGAAAGCAGAAAAAAATATATCTTAAAAGCGTAAAATCTGCATCTGATAAAAGAATGACTCAAATATCAAAATATAAATAAAAAAAAAAAAGTGAAGATTATCAGAAAAATTGCTAAACTAAATCAAAAATAATGATCAACCAGAAAAAAATGTCAAATACTTACGTACTTTTGTATGAATACATCATTGTTTTCAAAGTTCAGGATCAAAAATATGATGAAGATTTAGCTCCATATTTCCTCTCCTCTCCTTTCCTGTTTCCTCTCCCCTTCTCTCCTGTTTCCTCTTCTCGTGCACCTCCAGCAGCGGTTGATCTTAGAAAACAAATGGAGAGTTAATCCCATGTCCTAATCCCCTGCGTTATACTTCCAGTCCTATTTTTACCAGGGTTTAGGGCCAGGATTAAACTCTAATTTCTACTCTCTCTCTCTCTCACTGTCTTTTCCTGGGAGATGAAACATTGAAGGTTAAGTGCTGTTCACACACTCCAGAAGGCTTGGTAGCAGGCATGTGTGTGTGTGTTTTGTTATTGGGTGAGGTGCTCCTCTTAATACGAAGGCGTCCTCAGCTCAAACTGAGGATGTGGCATGATTGGCATCGCCCCAATGTTTTGTGACGTTCTTTTTCAGTGCAGGGCGCTATGCTGGCTCAACATGTGAAGCAAGAAGCTGTTTGTGCTGTAATGGATTGTAATACAGAGTCATTATTTTGCTTTTAGAGGCAGCTCTCCCGGCCTGTGAGTGTGGGAAGCTGTTATGTGGAATTGCTTTAGATGTAAAGTAGTGTTGACATACATTTCTCGCAGGCAAAAAGGTTGCTTTATTGCCCTAAATTGCTCCTACAGTGACGCAAAGGAGAGATTTCATGTGTTATATTGAAGGTGTCTGGTGGCAGGCAGCCAATGCTTCTCTGAATCTCCTCTGCAGCCTGAAGGTGTGTGAGGCCACACACACCTGCCGGCACCATAAAGCATCTCCACAGCTGCCAGTCGGATGTATTGCTGAAATCCTCCGGATGGAGCAGCACCTGCTTCCAGAGTTTAACGAAAAAGAGTCATGTGCACCCAGATGCCCTCATAAAGCCTTAAGATCCAGAGGAGGGAGAAGTACTCAGATCTCGTACTTAGGTGAAAGTATAAATACCAGAGTGTAGGAATACTAGTAAACAAGTAAAAGTCCTGCATTCAAAATGTTCCTCAAGTAAAAGTAGACAAATATTATCATCAAAATATAGTTAAAGTAGCGACAGTAAAAGTAGTCATTGTGCAGATTGGTCCATTTCAGAATAATATATATGATATGTTTTATAATGATTGATCATGAAAGTGTTCTCAAAGCTGGTAAAGGTGCAGCTAGTTTGAATGGCTTTGTATACTGCAGGGTAGCTTGTGGATTTACTCCAGGTGGAACTAAAGTCTGATTTAAGACTTGGTTATATTTCACATCATTCATCCACATCTGTGAAGTAACTAAAGGTAATACATGTAGTGGAGGAAAAGTACACCTCTGAACTGTAGAGGAGAAGAAGAACAAAGTAGCATAGCATGGAAATACTCAAGTAAAGTATCCCAAAATTGTACTTACATTCAGTACTCGAGTAATTGTACTTAGTTACTTTCCACCTCTGATAAGATCTCTGCACTGAACGAGACACCACAGATACGAGCTGTTTAGGTGAAATGGGTTTTGTTGTGATTCTACAGCGAAATAAAGCAGCTCCATGTGACCTTTTATTGGCAAACATCCACTCTAATGACTAATAGTCAGTGGTGTAATGTAACAAAGTACATTTACTCAAGTAATGTACTTAAGTAAAAAATTGAGGTATACTCCAACTTCAGTACTTTTGATTCCACTACATTTATTTGACACATTTAGGTATTAGTTACTTTCAGATTAAGGTTAATACAAAATATCAATCGTCACAAACATTATCATACATTATTATAGACTACCCAGCTAGCGGGGAACGTTCTCACAACTTTGGCTAACGTTACCTATTGGTTCTAATAAGGTTTTAAAGAAACATTTTAATCTGAAGTTCAAAGAACCTTTTTAGGATGTTTATTTGTTCAAATAATGTTCCTATGAGGTTTAAGGTTAACTAAGACATAACGTTTAAACTGCAACATTCAGAGGATGTTTTGAGGATGTTATTGAGGCCTGAGATGACAGAAAGTGTTTTATAAAATGTTCCTTTAATGTTACATGATAACAAAGGTGGAACGTTTTGCCTGCAACATTCTAAGGATGTGTTTTGGACGCTGTTGGGTAACACATTAAAGATGTTCTTTATAAAACATTCCCTCAATGTTACATGATAACAAATGAAGAACATTTTGAAAGCAACATTTGGATAATGTTTTCAGGAGGTTATTATTTTTTTTATAAAATGTTCCTGTGATGCGAAATATTAACAGGGTCATGGTCAACGTCAGATTTATTTGTAGTGCGCTTTAAAAAATAAACTTTTACAAACACATCCTTAGAATGTTGCAGGCAAAACGTTCCACCTTTGTTAACATATCACATTAAAGGAACATTTTATAAAACACTTTGTCATCTCAGGCCTCAATAACATCCTGAACATATTTTCAGAATGTTGCTTGGAGAATGTTCTTTATTTGTTATCATGTAACATTGAGGGAACGTTTTGTAAAGAACATCTTTAATGTGTTACCCAACAACGTCCAAAACACATCCTCTGAATGTTGCAGTTAAAACGTTATGTCTTAGTTAACCTTAAACCTTATAGGAACATTATTTGAAAAAATAAACATCCTAAAAAGGTTCTTTGAACATCAGATTAAAACGTTTCTTTAAAACCTTATTAGAACTTGTTGCATTTGTTTGAAAAGGATGTTTAAAATAAATCTGATGTCACCACATTTTCCTTTTTAGAAAAAAACAAGCACGTAATTCATGATATTGCATGTTTGAGTAGGCAAGATAATCACACTAAGGTATGTAGGCCCACAGTATCATTTGTGTAAAATATCCGAAAATAATCACACTTTTTTCTGACTATAAAGGTTGTGTCTCTTATGTAGGTTCTAACTGTTAGATAAGCTATCTGGCCGTGTGTGGTTTGTGAGGGCTGCGTATACAGTAAACAGTGTCCGCTGTTTATGCATATTGGATACAAATCGTTATTGCACCCTTTAGATTTGAGACCGACAGACATATAGAGGAACGGACCGACTGTCACTGCCCGTCCCTGAAACCCCTGTTAGTGTTTGTATGTGTTTGTTTCTACTGTGTGTCTCTCTCTCTCCCCGCCCCCTGCCTGCTGGTCTGCTCGACACGGCTGGGAGCAATCTCCAATCAACCACACCTGCAACCTGCTCATCAGCCACACTATGAAAGCCTGCAGCCTGCATTCATTCCCTGCCGGATTGTTGCCGTAAACCAGTGGTCGCCAACCAGTCGATCGCGATCGACCGGTCGATCCCGAGTGTGGTGCGGGTAGATCGCGGACCGTTAAAAAAAAAGGTGATTAATTACCGAAATAACATCAACCCTGTGGGCGGCGACATTTTGACGAGTCACATGACTTATTTTACCGGAAGTGACGTGAACTATGCGTTTGGTGTCGAGGACAAATTGACGTATGTGCTTTGTTCATGTTGTTTACTGTAGTTACTCTCACAATTATATTGAAATATGCCTCATTGTATCGCGAAACATTGCCACAATTCGGATAGGAACAATCCACGGAATGCTCGGTTCCATCTATTGCCAACGGGTAAGCGTAGGAAGTACGTTCGGAGGTAGTGGCTAACGAAATGTGCTCGGCCCGAACCGAAAGATCCACAGGCGCATGGATGCAGCGAACATTTCAAGTTTCCGGACGACTACTCTGAGAGTATGATGAAACATAAAATGGGATTTATTAATCAACCATTACTTAATGGGGATGCAGTGGCATTATTTTAAGGTGTCCGAAAAAGACAGTAAAATAGCGGAATGCAACGTGTGTGTGAAGCAGAAATCCTGCAGCTCGGCCTGCCGGACCGGTGAGCGGAGCGAAACACACAAGAGTTAGACCTACACTTCGCTATTTTATCTACCTCTGGAACAAGCTAAACTAGTTATAAATATAATTATTATTCACTGTCGGGTCACTCATTACTGGATCAGTGAGCTGCGTGAGATACTGACAGGCTGTCAGGAGAGGGAGAGAGAGGGGGATTCCCTGTGTAAACATATGCAATCCAAGTCGTCTGTGAACAGTTTATTTTCAAGCTCTTCAAGCTCATGACAACATATGTTCATAAGAGGATTGTCCATGGCTACACACCGATCGCAAGTACACCATTCATGTACAGGTCTCCCTACTCGCCCGCCGAAATCAATTGCACGAGTAAAGGGATCGTCTCCAGCAAGATCACCGTGCTGTTCATCCTCATCATCACTGTCCCTGGATTCCTGACGGTTCTGGCCACTTGGCTCGAACCTGTATGGCTGAATTCCCCCATCCAATCTCTCCACATTGCTCAGAACTTCTTCCTCGGCTGACGAGTCCGAACTCAAATACTCCGCCATGTTTTCGTCGAATGAGCTGTTCGTGTGTTTACAAAGTGAACGCATAGATGACGTCACAACCTAGTTTTTCGGGTCATGTGACTACTGAAAATGGCCAAAATGGCAGCTGCCTGACGGAATATACAGGTTTTGATAAAAAAAGAGCTATAAAATCATTATTTACCGGGGAATATCGCTGATTTCTTCAGGGTATGGTTTAAACATAATGCTTCACTAAATACTGAAGTTTTTATTAACTATCTAATGACTGGAGCCTCCCTTTAAAGAAGGCAGTGCTCCCCCATCTTGGAGGGAAGCAATTCTTTCCATTTTGCCTAAGGAAGGCAAAGACAAAGACCACTGTACAAATTATAGGCCAATTTCTCTATTAAATGTGGACTACAAGCTGTTTACCTCAATTCTCTGTAAAAGATTTGAGACTTTTATGCCAGATCTTATTCATGAAGATCAAACTGGATTCATTAGAGGGCGCCAAACACTAGACAATATCAGAAGGACTCTCCATATTGTATGTAGACAATGCACGAGTATGGTTCTGGTTAGTATGGACGCAGAAAAAGCGTTTGACAGTGTCAGTTGGTCTTTTTTATATGAAGTACTAAGGAGGTTTGGTTTAAATAGAAATGCAATTGGTGTATTAAGACTATTTATCATGAACCTATGGCTAGGATCAAAGTAAATGGGAGTTTGTCCAATAGGATTCAGCTGGAGAGAGGCTCTAGACAGGGTTGCTGTCTCTCTCCTACTCTCTTCGCTTTATTTGTTGAACCATTGGCACAAGCAATAAGGCAGAGTTAAGATCTGCAGGGTGTTAATATAGGGGGGGAAGATCATATCATTGGGCTTTTTGCGGATGATGTTATAGTTTTCCTTGAGCAACCAGATGCATGCTTCCCAAACCTGATGAACCTACTCGACACATATGGTTACTATTCAGGGTATAAAGTGACCGTAACAAAAACTCAAATTCTCTCATTCAATTATTCCCCATCCCAACAAATTGGACATGCATATAACCTAAAATGGAATTCCAAAACAATGACTTATCTTGGTGTAACTATAACTAAAACATTTTCCAACCTGTTTGAAGCCAATTATAACAAAATTGATGACAATATCCGAAAAGATGTAGAAAGGTGGTCCACCCTCCCTTTAGACATTAGTGCCAGAATACAAACGGTTAAAATGAATATCCTACCTAGGCTGCTGTATTTTTTTCAGTCTCTTCCAATTGATGTTCCCCAAAACAAATTCATAAAACGGAGTGAAACGTCGGGGAAAGGCAAAGGTGGGGGCATCTGTGTATTTATCAATGACAAGTGGTGCAGACTACACACTTTGTGTAAGACTGCAGTATCTGCAGCCCCGACGTTGAACTTAGCCTAAGACCCCTGTACCTGCCTAGAGAGTTTGGGAATATCATTCTCTGCACTGTTTATATTCCACCCAGCGGGAACGCAGCAAGTGCAGCAGCTCAAATCACTGACTGTGTTCACCAGCAGCTACTACACACTCCTGACGCTCCGGTTTTTATTCTAGGGGACTTTAATCATTGCAAACTTGAACTGTCACTACCCGGTTTTCAACAATACGTTACATATGAGACCCGGGAAGATGGAATTCTAGACAAATGTTACGGAAATGTGAACAACGCATATGTGAGTAGAGCCAAACCCCCGCTTTCGAACTCGGACCATAACACTGTTCATCTAATACCTACCTACAAAACGGTTCTCAAGCGTAGTAAACCACAGACCAAGACTGTAAAGGTTTGGATTAGTGACAGCATAGACTCTCTTAAAGGATGTTTTCTCTCTGAGTGGAGTATCTTTCATGAGATGGACGTGGATAATGCTACTGAGACGGTAACTGATTATATAAAATTCTGTGTTGACAATGTGATACCTCAGAAAGAAATAACTGTGTACCCCAACAACAAACCATACATAACTAAAGAGGTTAAGGACTGCATCAATCGTAAAAATATAGCTTTTAAAAACCAGGATAAACGCAACTGAAATGTGTGCAAAAGGAGCTTAACCACATGTTCAGAGAAGCTAGAAGGAGACATAAGGACATTATTGAACAGAACTTTTCTACAATGAACAAGGAACTTTGGGACACTATGAAGGCAATCACAAATATGACTCCAGCTAAAAAAACTCTCTGTACCTCTAATGACCTGCAAAAAGCAAATGAACTGAGTGACTTTTACATGAGATTTGAAACCCAGGACTTCTCCTCTGAATGTACAGACATCTTAGAGACAATCTCTGCTACTGACCAGGATGAAAGGGTGGTGATTGACCCTTTAAAGGTCCAATCACTTTTCAAACACACCTGTACTAAGAAGGCCACAGGGCCAGATGGCATCTCTGCATTCCTTCTCAAGACATTTGCAGAAGAACTGACATCAGCATGGTGTCACATATTTCAAAAGTGTGTTGATCTTCACACCATCCCCACCCTCTGGAAAAAATCAATAATAAAACCTGTCCCCAAAAAACCTTGTCCAAAGGTAAACAATGATTTTAGGCCTGTTGCATTGACATCCATTGTCATGAAATGTTTTGAGAGGATCATGGTGCCGCTGCTAAAGAAAGAGGTTGATGTACATTTAGACCCTTTTCAGTTTGCCTACAAGCAAGGGCGTGGCACAGACGATGCTCTAAATAGCATCACACACCTGGTCACTAAACACCTGGAAGACCCTAAGGCATATGTACGCCGTCGCCTACTGTTTGTGGATTTCAGCTCGGCTTTTAATACACTGCAGCCTCACATCTTGCTTCAAAAACTGATAAAGATCAGTATAAATCCTTTTATCTTGAAATGGTATTTTTCGTTTTTAACCAATCGCAATCGGGTCAACAATGCTCTCTCAGAGCCCCGGACCATCGGTACAGGAGCCCCCCAGGGTTGTGTGAGCTCCCCGGTCCTCTTCACACTGTACACAAACAACTGTACAAGAATCCACCCGGAGAATTATATCATCAAATTCTCAGATGATACAGCCATCCTTGGCTTAATGCACAAAGGCAGCAGTTCATCGGCTTATCACTCTGAAATAGAGAGATTTGTGCAGTGGTGTGATTTTAACCATCTAGTGCTGAATGTGAAGAAGACTGAGGAGATGGTGTGGGACCCAAAGGCAGTGGGTGACCTTAGGCCGGTGGTTATCCACAATGAACCCATAACTCAGGTCAGCTCCTATAAATACCTTGGTGTCCATTCTAGATAATACACTCAGCTGGAAGGCGCATGTTCAAGGTCTGTGCTCTAGACTTCAACAGCGGTTGTACTTTCTGCGTCGACTCCGGGCTTTCGGAGTCGACGCAGAAGTTCATGTTACTGTTCTATCATGCAGTGTTTGTTCAAACGGTGTATGACTGATGATATGTGTATGTCTCTTAATGTCCACTATGTTTGTATATGTACATGTATGCGGAACTGCAGGATGGAGTCCAGAACTAATGTCCTTACGCGGACAATAAAGTATATCGTATTGTATCGTTTATCGTATAACCTGGGCAGTGGCGGCACCGGAGTATTTTTGTTGGGTAATCTATGGTAGGCCTAACCCATACAGTGGTGGGGCTCAAGTCAGTATTTGCGATGCAATTACATACACGCTATATCGCCCCCCTTGACAGTGAAACGCCACGTGTGAGGTTTGGATTATTTCCCTGTTGTAGTATATAGTGCCGCACGTATACCATCAGGACGTTACTGATGGGGTGCGGCTGCGGAGTGATACAGTGTGTGTATGTAAGCTCGCATCTAGAACGTATGGACGTTTCATGACTGAAGATCTGTTACGTAAATAAAGATGCCTCATACAAAGGTCTACGGATACCTCATTACTCTTCATGACCTGCGGTCATCTATATAGCATAAAGGACTATTACACCTGTCTCAATCCAAATTGAACTGTATGAAATGAAAAGGCACATTTGTCTTGTAGTGAATAAAAAGGGCGACCTGAGCCAATCCTGCAATTTCCCCACAGGTAAAAGAGTTGACATGCTGAAAACCCAACGCCTGCAGGGGGGTCTGGGGGGAATGTCCCCCAGGAGATTTTTTGAAATACTAACATAAAATACACATGCTGGTACTCTCTTGAGAAGAAAAATAAATAACTCTATTACTACACGACATATTTAAAAAAATGAATGCCATTTTAGTTTTGTGTTACTTTGTTCTGAAAGCTGAACCTGCTGCTCCTCACAGAGAGAAGAGGGAAGAGGCTGTGGGAATTACTTTACATTGTGGATAAGGGTGGATAGCCCCCATTGTTCTGTGTGTCAAAATGAAAGACAGCCCACACACCTATCAATCATCAAACCGTGGGGTCTTATTTCATTACGTGTTGATTTCTATCAACAAGGCGTTTAGGACAGAGAGTGAATACACATACTATACAGAGATGCTGAATGAGAAACCAATGTGAGTTTGGAACATTGAACAATGTAAATCTATTCTAGTAGACCTCAACAATGGAATTATGATCAGTAGAAATGGCCATGACATGGGACCTTTAACAGATTTAGCTACTCTTAATAAAATGCATCTTAAAAAATGTAATTAGTGGACTAACTCTTTAAGTCACAAAAGAGTCAATCAGAACTTTGTTTGCCTACAACAGTCAAATGCTACTTGATGCAACATGTAGAAATGTCACATATATAAATATAATTATATACACACATGAAGACACATTTTCTGCACTATGATTACTTTTACTGTACTTTAAGTACAATTTTGCTGATAAAACTTTTGTAGTTTTACATTTACTCTTTATAAGGTTACTGACTTCCACTCACAACAAAAATAAAGACTCCATTGTGATGGTAACAGATCTCATCCAGATTGAGTTGGGATAATGTGAAGCCACACCCTGCTGCAGACAACTCTACAGCATGTGATGAAGGAACCAGCTCCAGCAGCACACTTTCAATGTTCCACCACAAGGGGGCAGTCTGGCAGCACGGCAGGGAGCTGCAGAGCCCCCCCCCCTCTCCTGTCAGAGAGAAAAGCATGAGCAATGAGGAGCTTCAGCACATTCACTGTCTTGTGTTCTGTTAACCAGTTGTTACAGGTGACAGATCCACCCTGAAATGAATTTGTGTCACATTTCCTTTGAAAGCGAATCCACATGAACAGAGGCTGAGCTCCAGCGCTGTGAGGCTGCCATGATGGCTCAGATGTTGCTGCAGGTGGATTTCAGGCAATAAATGCTATTTCTTTCGATCTGCTCAATTCTGGAACATTTCCAAGAATGTAAAAACAGCTATGTGTAAAAAGGGTTGGGACGACTTCCGGTGAAGAGAGTGACCATCATTGCTGCTTAGCCCTTTGCTCTGCTCCGCTGAGCTACTCTGCCTCCATGCCACAGTTATAAACTCTACTAAAATAGTCTCAGATAGTGGTATAAGCCAGGATGTCGCAGGAACCGAAGCAAAATCCACCTCGAACAACAAGGAATCCGAAGAAGAGCCCAACAGAGATGGAAGCTCAAGGCGGCGGACAGGCAACACGTGCCGACGACACACAATCTGAACTTGCAAGCATCAACAGCCTCCTGAGAGGAATTGCAGCAGATATGAGCAGTGTGAAAATGGGCCTGGAAGTACTACAGAGCACGGTGAAGAAGCTTGGAGGAAGGATGTCGGAGGCTGAAGCCAGGATTTCTAACCTAGGGGACGTTAGCAACAGCCGAGGTGCTAGCATAGATGCCACCGCAGCAC
>CALSBZ010018370.1:0-10432 GCA_943591055.1 Gobionotothen gibberifrons
ACACACACACACACACACACACACACACACACACACATACACACATACACCGCAAAGCAGCATGTCAACCAGCCTCTTCTCAGATTAAAACAATCAAAGACGTCTGAAAATATCTAAAGGAACTTTATCGCTCGCTCAATCGAAGCCACTCAACCTCGCCCTCACTCTTTTGTGTTTGGTTTATATCAGCACATAACAAGTTTTCTCTCTTTCTCTCATGCATATTATATTATTCATCCAGCCCTCTGCTTCTTTAATCTATCTATCTCTTCATGCTTGGAAATGGTTGGAATTAGCCTAAGAACGTTTGTAAATTAAGAGGTCTTATCTTAGGAGCGGCCGACTTTGACTAGGACATATATTTTACCAAAAAGAAAATAGACAAATGAAAAAATTGAGAATATCATATTTAAAAGTCTAGATTGTCAGCTATGCTTTAAAATGCAAAGCTATGTTTGAAGTTGGAGACAAAAACGTGTCTGAACTGAAAGCCTGTTACATAACTGAGGATCTATTACCACTCACTGTACAGGGTTATGTGAGTTACCAGGGCAGCTGTTGTACTCCTTCACCCATTCAATGGCCTACATGTTAAGATTAAATGAAATATCTAATTTGTAGGGGGCCCCATTATGCTTATTTGAAGGTTCATATTTGTATTTTGTGCCTCGACTGTGACATGTGTACATGCTGCAGCACCTCTTTTCTCTGTCTGGAACCAGACTACAGTGTCTTTTCTGCAAAGCTAAGTCTACCTCAAGACTAGATTTTAAGCCACAACATGTTAGTTGGTCCCACAACATTAAAACAAGCTGAATACAGTTTATGACCAATCTTTTGTCAGCTATAGTCTGACAGATGATCAACATTTCAACCAACCAGAAATCTATCCAATTGTCTGACAGATCAATGATCGATCAGGCATAATTCACGTTTTGTGTCCTGAAAACATTGTGACACCATAACGTCAGTTTGTTATGCACAAATAATGAAAAGGCGCGTTGCGAATAACCTGTATTTCACCAAAGATAAGGGCTGCTTGTAGGTTTACATTACACATCTATTCTGTCTGAAGCAAAGAGGAATGATCATCTCATTAAGACCTTAACCTTTACTGTTCAAGCCTGTTGGATACTGAAAAACACTTAGTTCCTGTAAACACTTCAGGCAATAAATTAGAGTTAGAAATATATCCAAACCAGCAGTAAAATACCAGTGGATCAATCATTTCAAAGCTCTATTTTCTTCAACACTACATCACTTTAAACTGTAGTTGGGTCTGTGTCCACATGTGTATTATGTGTGTACGTTTAGACTATGTACCAACATTTGCGTGATAAACTGTGAACACAACAGTGATGACATTAAAGCTGTGAAATTGTCTTTTGGTTTGATTCAGAAACGCAAAGTTAAGACAGATATAGAGAGAGATAGAGATAGAGACATAGATAGAGATAGAGTGAGACAAAACATATTAAATCATACAAAAGAAAAACTGCAGCTTAAATAAATACACCCTGAATTATGTACTAAGAACTAAATCAAGTATGTGTACTATTATTTTATTGTGCACATATCTCTTCAGACTTTATGGACCTGGGTTGGGTACAGTACAGTACAGTAAATCTCACTTCTCAGAAATACAAATACACTTTTGAATGTCATCCTTTTTTAATGGATCTGCCTGAAGAAAACACACTCATACGCACAGATAGAGTCGAATGCACTGTTTTAAGATTCAACAAACTCATAAGCTAAAAGCAACATGTCAGTGTTTGGCTATTGGCTTTTTGTTGGCCCTCTACTAATATCCTTTCTGATCAATTTAATTGACACAGCTTCGATTTGTGGAGGAAAATCTGGGTTTGGAATACAAATGTCAGGTTTCAATCAAAGTTCACTTCGACCTCATACTGGATTTAATTTTGAAGGCTGCTTTTCAACAGATTTAAATGTTACCACATTATATATACATTCAATAATACCAATATTAAGTCCCTACATGTTCTAAAGATAATCACAAACACAAGTGAATTTAAATGAAGACAACAACTCACCTAGGAAAGCAGAAGGCGACACGGTGCCATTGCTCCGAGAAACCATGACGCTGATGCCAGTCTCCACAAATGGTACGGAGAACTCTACGACCTCAGACCTTTCTTCATTAATGGTGAGAGAACCGATGGCCATGTCAGCCCTGTTGGACACCACCTGGAAGACAGGACACAGGGAGTAATGTAAGGAAGGGTTAACCCTAACCCTAATTCAAGACTATGAAAAGGATATTTTTTACCAGACAAAACATTTACATTTATTTTTTAGTTAACCTGCATCACCTTATAATCTTTATTCAAATGTTGGAACACATCCGAACATGTGTGAGTTATACCCCCTTCTACAAAGCGTGCTGTTCATAGAGGCATGCAGTCTGAGAAAATAAACATCCAAAGTGAAAATACTTCACAGGCTTTGTCAATAATCTGGGGGTACAATGGAGTGAGTTTTTCTTTTGTCTTGGCATGCAGCATGAAACTGGGCTGTGTTCCTCCTCAGAGCTGTACCAACAGCTGTAAATGAGGCTCAGGTGGCCAGAAGGTGAGGAAGTGAGGGGATTCACAGCTCTGTCATGTTTCACCTGGCAGGAAACAGAGGTTACTTGGCTGCAGCCGAGGGACTGTGGAGGTCAGAGGAGCTGGCTACTGACCAGAAGTTCTGTAGCAGATTAGTCTGAGTCTTGGCCTTTCCCCAAAAGTCAGTGAAGACAAAAGGCTCTGCGGTCCCTGACCAGACACCACTGACACTATCCACCATGCTCTTGGAGTCACAATCCTTAAAGCAATTTTCATTCTTTCACTGTTGACATTTAAATGTTTAGCGTGATTGCTATCACCTGTCAATCATAAAGTGGTGGCACTGAGGTGATATTTGTATCTTTGAAATCTTCTATTGATTGATTTTGGGATAATGCAGGTGGTGTTTTTATCTAGGTTCAGCCATGGCTTTTGCTGAGAGCCGAAGGATGTACTAAGGATATATGTATGTGCTGAATAACACAAAGCTACCAAATAGAAAATTGCCATAGTTAAACGGATAGGTGTGAATAAAATAAACTGGTTGTAATAGGTGGAATAACAGCAAAATAAGTCTTAAATGAATGCATTTAAAAAAATCTTTGTAAGTGACATGAAATGCGCCAAAGCTAATGTGTCACCTGAAATTAAGGCTATATCACTGTTAAGTGCTGCTATGTTGTTGGAAACTGTACTCAAGAACCCTAACAAGCATGTCAAAATGGTTTATGACCAATACATCTCATCTCATCTAATCTTTTCTATAAATATTGTTTTTCGGGGTGTTTTGTTTGATTTAAATAAACAAAGTCTTGGCTTTCAGAATATGAAACTTTTATTTCCAAAATCACACGATAAATACATTTTTGAAGCTTGTAAAGGGAAGATGACAGCTCTCACTCGCCACTCTGCTCTTCCATAGCGCCGCTCCACCTCCCTCCGGCTGAAATTATGAATGTAAGGCGTATAGTATCATAGATAACACGGCAGGGTCCGTTACAGTTTGTTTTCATCGGATTTCAAACAAACAAAGTCTTGGCTTTCAGAATATTAAACTTTTTTCGGCAAATTCAGATGATAAATACAACTTTGAAGCTTGTAACGGCATAATTACAAGCGGAGAACGGAGTAACTTGACGTCACAGCAGGCATAACAACAGCCGGTGTTTCTCGTGAGTGTTATATCTCTCACAGGCTCCGCCCTCTACTGGACTCTATGGGTACTACCTTATCCTGCGAGCATTCTCCCACTGAAAACTCTTATAGACGTGGCCGGCCATAGGCGGGCCTACCTGAATGCGTGCGCATCACACCGTATAAAAGGAGGCCTCACCTCCTGACTGTCATCCCTTTCTCTTCAGCCAGCGGAAGTGATTCCACGAGAGACCGGAAGACGTTTGAAGAAGATAGAGTAAACTTACCTCCAGGGAGTCGCCACTGCTAGAGACCTAGCTGAAATAGCGGGCGCCGATCCCCACCACCTTGCTTCGAGTGTTGGGGGACCAGGATATGGCCCGGCGGTGCCGCAGGGCTGGTTTCTCTCTGGATGATGATCATGGCGGCGGGTGTGTGGGCTACTCACTCATTGCTATAGATGCCCCCGCCTCACCAGGTCAGAGCGATTATTGGGCCGCAAGGCCGAATAAGTAGCTTGGTCCATGGGCCTTGCCCCAGGCCCGGTTCCCCCGGGGACCGGTGCTCGGTGGTTTCACATGATATAGGTTTGACCCTACTTCATCACAGGCCGCCGCCGCTGCCCGTCGTGTGATGTCCCTGGATATCACGCCGCGTGGCGCTTTTCAAAGAGGACCGTGTTGGTCTCCTGGGAGCCCCCGTGTTGTCGGAAGGGCTCTCCTTGCTCGCAGGATAAGGAGCAATCGCAGCGAATGGCTGCTTCTTGCCCATCCCCAGAGGAGGAAACACTGTCCTACACTCCCCGCCCCTGCTGTAAATCCCAGTAAAGGGAGCCAGCAGGAGGGCGTGTGAGTGGAATAAATCTAGTGCTGTTAAGCACTGTGCGGGTTCAAGAGACGCTATTGCCCGCGTACTGTTGTTGCATTTCGCCGTTGAATGGGAAATGCAGCATTAATACGTGGGCGCGCGGCCCTCGTGAGAGTGGCCGCGGGGCGTTCAGGGACCTCCGCAGGAGAACGGTGGTTTACGTCTGTAAACTCTAGTTCTAGAGTGGTGTGTGTGTGTGGGAAAAATGCATTCGGTAAAAACGATTGTTTTTTTCCAGAGTAAGAGTTATATCTTTCCACAATTCCACTTTTCCCCATAATGTTCGTTTCAAAGAGACGGCATTGTGACGGCGCGCGCGGCCCTTCCCCCGAGCTGGGCTCTAACAGAGTCTCGACACAGCAACCTCCTAGAGCTACGGGCGGTAGTGTTAGTCCTCCAGCCTTTCATGTCCCTAATTCAAGGGAGACATGTACTGGTTAGGAGCGACAACAGCACCACAGTGTATGGGCTTCAGAGGTGGTTTTATCTCCGAGAGCCCTCCATATCCCGGGACTGGAGAACAGGGGGGCCAACCTCATTCGAGGGGCGGCCCCCTGATCTGGGCCCAGTTTGGGAGAGCGGAAGTGGATCTGTTCGCCAGCCGGCGCAACAATCACTGTGCCCTGTGGTTCTCCATGGCCCTGAGCGACGACCCGCCCTTGGGGGTGGACGCGTTTGCACACGAGCCATGGCCAAGAAAGCTGCTCTACGCCTTTCCACCGCTGCGTCTCATCCAGACGTTCTCGCCTCACTCATGAGGCGAGAACGTCTGGCAGTCATTCTGGTAGCGCCGGATTGCGTCGGGGCGACGTGGTACTCAGAGATGACACAGATGAAGGTGGGCCAGCCCTGGGCGGTCCCCCAGGTCTGGGGGGCGATGTCTCAAGAGGCAGGTGCAATCGGGGCGAGGCTGAGACACGGTGGATTGTCTGACAGTGTTATTCAGTCTATCCAGGCAGCTAGAGCTGGATCCACCACAGCCTGTTACAGGCCAAAGTGGCTAGGACTCCAGCGATGGTGTGAGGAGCGGAAAATAGAGCCCCTATCTTGTGAGTTAGGCGCTATTTTTTCCTTCTTACAGTTATTGGTGGACAGAGGGCTTGCGCATTCAACAGTGAAGGTGTATGCAGCAGCCATCTCGTCCTGCCAGGAGGGATTTGGCGGCAGGTCAGCCTTTAGTCAACCACTGACGTCGCGGTTTTTACAGGGGGTCAGGAGGCGGCGCCCAGTAGTGCACGCCTCCGCCCCCGCAGTGGGACCTGCCCCTAGTCCTCGAGGCTCTGGCTCCGGGGCCGCTTTGAGCCTCTGGAGCTCTCCTCTCTGAAAGCATTGTCGTGGAAAACAGCTTTGCTTCTTGCCTTAACGTCAACCAAAAGGGTGTCCGAGTTAACTGCTCTGTCGGTGCACCCGAGTTGTTTATTAATTCGGGGTGACCGGAGCGGCGCGACACTCAGACCGAACCCCTCCTTTGTGCCCAAGAGCCTAAGGAGTGCGTTCAGGTCGAGGGCTATTCAGTTAGGGGGTTTTAGTCTTCCCCCCTATGGTGGGGACAGGGAAGCTAAATTGCACCTCCTTTGCCCGGTGCGTGCGCTAGCATGTTATGTGGAGCGCACGGCTGCCCTTAGACGCACCGAACAGTTGTTAGTGTGCTTCGGGGGCGGGGTGATCGGGAAAGCTCTGTCCAAGAAACGCCTAGCAGGCTGGCTCTGCGAGTGCATTGCACTGGGGAGAGCCTGCCCCACGGGGGTTCGTGCGCACTCCACACGGGCTGTGACTGCGTCGACAGCCTTATTCAGCGGTGTGAGTGTGGAGGATATATGCACAGCGGCGTCTTGGTCAACGCCAGGCCCCTTCATAAGGTTTTATCTCTTGGACATGTCTGGCTCTTTCTCCTCGTCTGTGCTTGCTGGGGCAACACAGGACTGGTAGGGGGGGGGGTTGTGGGTCAGTTGGCATCTGACCCCTTCCCCGGACGTAATGCGCCTTCGCTGTTCTCGGGACCTCCGAGGGTCCCGGGATGGGCGAGGGGCGTGCTGGGCCCTTACAGGGCTGGAGGGCTGCTCTCCTCCTGCCGGGAGGCAGGAGGGGGGTAGCCCTCCACATTTTAGTCCACACACACTCTGCACGGGGTCAGTGTTTGAGTGTGGGGCAGGGGCACTGGCACTCTCCCTGTGAGCCTCAGGGACTCAGGGAGATGGGTGCACAGTGAGCCCATACAGGGCTGGGGGTTCTCCCCGTCCGCCTAAGGGCGGGGGTGGGACCCCCATCACTGTTTTTTGGGCACACCTTCTGCGAGGTAAGCGCGGCAGGATGTGCTCTGTCAGCCGCAGCCCAAACTTCTCCACGGTCACGACCGGGTTAAAGGAGAATGTGGGGCAGCAGCTGCTGACCAGAAAGGCCGGTCAGGGACAGTAGGGTGGAATGTTGTTACTGGACGACAGTGCGTACATTTATCGTGGCTCCGCCCACTGTACCCATAGAGTCCAGTAGAGGGCGGAGCCTGTGAGAGATATAACGCCGGGTTACGTATTGTAACCCTTGTTATATTAACACAGGCGGAGCCCTCTACTCGGGGCACTGTCTGTCCTATTCCGCTCGCTGAAGAGAGGTGTAGGATGACAGTCAGGAGGCGAGGCCTCCTTTTATACGGTGTGATGCGCACGCATTCAGGTAGGCCCGCCTATGGCCGGCCACGTCTATAAGAGTTTTCAGTGGGAGAATACGTAACCCAGCGTTTTCCCCGGGAAACAAACAATACACACAAACGCAAAATTACACACACACATCATTTGATCATTTGCTCCGCTAATAATCAATCAGATCGATGGATTCCAGAGAAGAGGAAACTTTGAAGGCCTTTTTCTCAAAATGATGACTCGGTGAAAGTCATTATATAATGTGACATATTTTGCTTAATATTTGGAGTACAAAAACAATCCTGATATCATTAGAAAGCTAGGAATCTCCTCTTTCCAACAGTGTATACAACTCCAAATGTGTCTTTGGGTCAATGCTACTGATTTTGATAGAGCAGGTCACATATACAGTATGAAACACAACTAACTGCTCACTTTATTACCTTAATCAAACAAGTTTCAATTCTCAACACATACATTTAAATTATATAATCATAAGGCAATCATGAAATTAATGTGAACTAACAGCTATCAAAAGGCAGGAAAGAGTGTGTTGAAATGTTTGTATTGCGCCATTGAACTTCTCTTAATTAATGCAGTAAGATAGTGTTAAACTTTTTAAGTTTACTTTGGGAAATCAATAGTTTGTCTTAGAAGCTTTTGGGGACATTTAAGTATTTCTACGCATAAGTAGACGCATAAGTCACACTTTTCAAACCGTGTGAGATGCTGTTTCTCTGCCTGTCAAAATCAATCAATCTAATAATAATTATTCCATTAAATAAAAATAGGTCATTTACACTTGAAAAAAAAAGCTTAAAACAACACCTGTGACACTCCTATGCTGGGAGTGCTTTTTCGCTGCATAGATTTTCTATTGGGAACATAAACATATTATATCCGGAGGATTCATGGTCTGAGCATGAGAACATTTTTAGGACATAGGAAATAACTGCCAGATTTGAAAGGCAGTAAGGCAGTGGTTCCCCAAACTTTTTCTGTCAGGCCCCCCCTTTGGAGAAAAAAAAAAGTCGGGCCCCCCCAACACAAGTCAGGCTCAGTGGCGGCGCCAGAGATTTATTTTGGGGGTGCTGTGGGGTAGCTTGACGTTTCATAGAGGGTGCTCAAACATTTAGGGTTTCCCATTAATGTCCCGGGCGCTACAGTGGAATTTTCTACTGCAACAATCCTCCCGCAAATACACAGTGTACCCGCGACTGTTACAATGAAGGCTCGATAATCAGCTCACGGCATATAGGTGTAAGCAGGGGTAAAGTGCTATTTTTATAGGTGGTGTCCGGGGGCAAGCTACCCCGGGAAGATTTATTTTTAAATATTGAAGTTAAATGCATCAATCTGGTGCACTTTGAGAGCAAAATGAAGAGATCTATGGATACCTCTCTCAACACCCATATGAAACAGAACTGTAAACAGATTTACTTTTTCTTTATGGATATTTTACAAATCACCCTTTTAAACTTTATTCTTTTTTTACTGTCATATAGTATTTCATACCTGTTTTTCATTTATTCTCTTATTTTTTTATAACTATAATGATCATATAAATGTGTGCCTCGGAAATAATTGTTTACATTAATGGTGACCAAAACGTTTGAGACCCACTGAGATAACACTGAGAGAGTCCTTTAGTTCACTAAGTCTCTCAGTCTGACAGGAGAGGACTCTCCTCCACTTTGTTGTTGAAAAAACTCCTTATATCCGTTAGTGTCGCTAGCACCAGAAGCTAACAACAACGATCTCCGGTACCGGTGCACTCTCTCTCGCTCGCGTACGCACACAAAATGGCTCGTTTCACACACACACAGAGCCGAGCTTTAATGAAACACAGAGACCCAGACGTAATAGTACTGTACTGTATCATATTATTTTCTAATCAATTATTTTTTTTGTTTGTTGTTGTAATAACCATGTTTGCTCCTGGTCTCTCGCGTCCCCCCCTGTCATGCCTCTGCGCCCCCCAGGCCCCCAACCACTGATGTAAGGATTAAGGTCAAAAATTGGTTGAATGACATTTTGAAATACAGCGGAAATGATTATCAAAGCAAAGCCTTTCACTGAAGGTACAAGGAGACAGTAGAAGTCTAATGAAGGCAAACATATTATCCTGGGTGAATTTTACTTGTCAGGATGTAAGAGGCAAGTGCACAGGTTATATTTAAACGTTTTTGTGATAACTAGGGGGTGGCTACTAGAACCCATTGAGAATAAAACACTTTATTTCCTGCATTCTGGTGACATTTCTTTACACATTTCGTCCTGTTCTGCATCAATTTATGTTGAGGTTTATGTATGTCTATATATTAAAAAAAATCAGGCATCAAGTGAAAATGATATATCACTTCATCACCACACATTATTTAGGCAACATTTACTCTCTCTTTTGTCTCCTATTATACTATTTTTAGCCATCTATCATAGGTCTCAGATATATAAAAAACATGTCTATGAAGTGTTTTGCTCAAAATACCAGATCACCCATTCTAGCCATGCCTCATATCCCTCTATTTCAGCCCTGTGGAGCATGCAACAGCTCTCTTCTGTGAAGAGAGAAGTTTCTACCCAGATTCTACCCAGCTAAATGCTTCCGTGATTAAACGTCATATTCCAATGTTCCAAACCACATCAAGGATTATTTCTGAAACAGTATGGAGCTCAAATGCTTTTTCTCTCACAGGTTTACCAAAAGGTGAGTACCTTTTTATATCCAGCTTTTTTACACATACTCTCTCCAGTACAGCGTTAGCTCTGAGTGTTACCGATGCTTGCTAATGTAAACAAAGACCATATTACTTCCAAAACACGTTGCGCAGTGTTTCTGATACAGCAATATTTCTGATAGGGCCGTGGGCATAAAGCCAGCCCACATTTGAGTAATGTCGTCATGACCGCATCAAATCTGGATCATCTCCCTTGAACCCCCGTTTTTAGAGATGTGGGTAAGGAGGAAAGAGAGAGGGTTGTATTTTCTGACACTTTGTGAGTCTCCTCACACACCGGGGACACATATTTATGTATAAAATACATCAAAAAGTGCATTTTGCCTAATAGGTGACCTTTAATGTGCAATTGGCACTTATTCATGTCATTGAATAAATACACTTATCGTTATTTATAACCCCCTTAACTTAAAGGAGGGGTAGGTAAGTTAGAGAAACCGGCTCGAGATACACTTTTTGTTATATTCCATGGAATGCTCTTAATATC